>KK076455.1:2421-13532 GCA_000587855.1 Mucor irregularis B50
ATCATTTGCAACAAACCTCATGTCTCTATCTCTTTTCGTTCATGAGTTATGAATGATCTTTGTCAAAAAAATAATTTACCCTAGACACACCCCGAACAAAAAACAAAAATAAATAAAAGTTTATGTAGGAGTCGAACCAAGGCCATCGGTTTGCCTGTCCAGCGTATTAACCAGTTGGCCCATAGAGTCGACGATGATAATTTTCTTTGTTGGATTGTTGCGTTGTTTAGTTTTTTCATGGATGTCTAGAAAAATGTTTTTGCATCACCATGAAATTTGGAGGGCTGATAGCCGCTATTTTTACGCTTTGAATGATATAAGTTTCATTAATGGATGACTGTTATTTCAGGGGCTATTAATTAATTAGTGACTAATAAACTCATTGGCTGTGCTGAGATAGAATTAGCGTGACCATTTTAGTACCATTCGAAGCGTAAAATTTGGGGCTTTCTGGTGATACTAATTTTGTATTACTACTATTACTACTACACCTATAACTACCTTACTACCATAACTCATTGGGTACCCTCTGGATCAACTTGTTTTTTCATGAGAATTACTTGGGCTCTAGACACTCCAGTGGATTGTACAATGTCTTTAGTACCCTTTCCGGCTTTGATCATCGATATGACGTTATTTCGCGTGTCGTTGCTGAGTTTATATGGCATTTTAGTAGGAAGATGTTAAGTGTAAAAGATAGAGTGTAATGGGGGAAGTGATGACTAAAGGGCCGTCTTTATATATTTTTTTGACTTCTCTACGTCATAATGATACGTCATGTACGTTATTATTGCATCATGTACACTAAAATAGAGTTCAAAGTACATTAGATCAAGTTTACATCATTTTGCATTTAGCTCAAAATCAGCTTTTCTTTATTTGGTCATTTGTGTAACATTTTATGATTGCATCATTCTTACCTACTTATACTATGACGTTTGGGCTATCTAATAGTTTTTATTTCGTATCTCTGACGTAATTATAGCGCTGTACAGGCTATTTTATGGTTTTGTTAGGCACTTAGTAGCAGGACTGTATAAATAAAATTGATAATACTGTTTTGAAAATGCACATACAACATCTTATAAGCAAAAATCCTCGATCATTCCCCGGGGACACATCGTTTTTTTACCAAAACGAAGGTGGAAAATACACGGAGCGAAGCGAAGGGGCTATTTACCACCGTAGTGAAGGTCCAAAAAAATGTGGGTCGGGGCCCTACATTTGCCCTCACTCCGTCCCCGGGGACATTATTGTTATTAACAGGATCTTCGGTACTATTATTTGAAGTCTCTGTGTTTCTAGGTCTTCTTAATATCCTGTATGTGCATAATCTGCTGGATCGTCTTTGGTGTCCAACTTGACCGCACCACCTACATACATTAGGAACTCTTAACGCTGGTGTAGGATCAACTGTAATTTGATACACATATGAGAAGGTTGGCTATTTTCACTTGTTTCAATTTTTTTTCTCACCCTCCATTTCAAAATTACTTGAATCAGATTGAGTAGATTCCCTCAAGTTAGTGATCCCGTTCGAAGGATCGAGTTGATTAGGAAGATCTTGACTTTCCATATAGTTGTGTTATTTGACAAAAAGAAAAACGTTTCAACACACCCGTCTACGCCCATTCAAAATCCAAAACACGTAACTCAGCCAATAATCATTCAAATGAATTTTTATTTTAATGTGGGTCAATCACCCAATCATGTTGCTCAGTTAAAATAACTGGGACTGCTTAATAAAACTGAACGATTTTAATATATTAGTGATGGGTAAATACGAAAGAGTGTATCAAGTTCTTAAGAGTAGATGGTTTGTCGGTATGTTGTAATTTAAATGTATAACAAGTGATAAGTTTGTTTAAAGGTTCGATTGTTGAAATAAGAGTTGTTTAATCCTTAATATATTAAAATAATAGATGGGCTAACTTTAAAGTTATAAAATCGTAAAAAACAGTCACACCGCCTTTTTTTTTCGTTTTGATTTTGATTTATTCGCGTTTATATCTCCCTTTCTTTAATATATACAGGTTTGACAGTAGATTGCGTTGAGAAAAGTGAGCAAGAATCAGTTTATTCAAGTTAAAAACAAAAGTATTTATTAGATTAACCAACACTTATTTCAATCATTCAGAATTAACGCGTCAATTAAAGTGAACAAGAATGCCTTCAACTAATTAGAATTAACAGTGCTTATTTGAAGTGAGCAAGATCGAGTTCAATTGAGTTATTTTGAGTGTAGGTTTAACTGCTTTGAATTATAAAGTGCTCATCAGATTATACTAATAGTTGCTTCTTTTTTTTAGAATTGGTTGCGTCAATTAAAGTGAGCAAGGTTGGATTCAATTGAATTAGTTCGAGTGTAGGTTCAAAGAAATTAAACTATAAAGTGTTCATCAGATTATAGTAATAGTTGCTTCTTTTTTTTAGAATTGGTTGCGTCAATTAAAGTGAGCAAGGTTGGATTCAATTGAATTAGATTGAGTGTAGGTTCAACCATTCTGAATTATAAAGCTTTAAACAGATTACTCTAATAGTTACTTCTTTTTATTAGAATTAGTCGTGTGAATTAAAGTGAGAAAGGTTGGATTCAGTTAAATTGAAGTAAGAGTAAGCTCACTTGAATTAAACTATAAAGTGTTTGACAGATTAAACTAATTGTTGCTTCTTTTGATTAGAGTTGGACGCGTCAATTAAAGTGAACAAGAGTGCACTCAACTATCTGCAAGTAACAGTGACGATTTAAAGTGAGCGGGAGTGAGTTTAAGTGATTAGAATCAACTGGAATCATTATAGTGAGCGAGCGTGCGTCCAACTAATTAGAATCAACTGGAGTCTCTAAAGTGAGCAAGAGTGCATTCAAGTGATTAGATTCAACTGAAGTCTTTAAAGTGAGCAAGAGTGCGTTCAACTAATTCGAATTAACTGAAGTCTTTAAAGTGAGCGAGCGTGCGTCCAAGTAAATAGAATCAACTGGAATCATTATATTAAGCGAGAGTGCATTCAAGTGATTAGAATCAACTGAAGTCATTATAGTAAGCGAGACTGCGTTCAGTTGAATAGAATTAAGAGTAATTTAATCTGATTCAAAAAGAAAGGGTTCATCAGATTAAATAGTACTTGCTTCATCTATTTAGAATTGGACACGTGGATTAGAGTGAGCAAGAATAGTTGTATATTTGATATGTTAGAAACGTGTAAGGTCAATGTGAATAAACATGGGATCGAATGAAAAGAATAAAAAGTGGATCTTAGTGAACGAGAATTACATCGTCATTTAAATAAAGTCAAACACGTATATCAGATTAAACGAGAGTGTATTCAACTATTAAGAATAAAAGGTGTTCATCAAAATCAACATGAACAAGATTAAATGATTAGAATTAATAGCGTCAGAGTGTGAACAGGGTAAACAGGAGTGAGTTTAATCACTTAAAGTGAGCATAAATGTATTTGGCTACACGATGTCGATCACTGTGTCGATCCCTGAGCCAAATCAACAAAGTGGTGTAAAACAGCCTGTATATTCGTTTAAAATGGGGGAAAAGATACAGGTAATACTTTTGAAAGCGTGTCGTTGCAAACACAGGTGTGCTTTAAGTGTCCAAGTAGTCTTTCGTTCAAACAATTTACTTTTTCCATGTTTTTTGGACGTTTTTCGTTCATTTTATCTCCAAAGTCCATCTTATTGGGCAGAGGTCAAACCATCACGTGATTTTCACCTGATCATTTTTTGACGTTTTTTAAACGAGTTTTCAGACAATGTACATGTACTTTACTAACTTTAAAAACTTTCAGTTGTGTCTCAAATCGTTTTAATTTAACATCCTAATATGAATTTGAACAGAAATTAATGATTTTTGACTGGATGTATCACGTGATTTTTACCTGATCATAATTTTTCAATTTTTTTAATCGAAGTTATAGACAATGAAAATGCATTCTGATAACTTTCAAAGTCTTTGATGTTATTTTGAAGCAGTTTTTTTTTTATATTTTGACTAAAAATTCGAACAGAATTGATGATCTTTGAATTTGAGATTTTTATGTTTTTTTCAAATTTTCAAATTTTCGAACTTTTGTAACTTTTTCAATTTTTCGTATTTTTCCAAGTTTTTTGGTTTGTACAATAAGCAAACGTTTTCGACATTATATGTAAATTGTTTCAAGAACTGTTTATACCTCAAATATGGGGAAAAGTTATATAAAGTGTTTTTGTCAATTCTCCGTAATAGTTTTTTTTTACCATAGTGAAGGTGAAAAACTACACGAAGCGAAGCGAAGGGGCTATTGACACCGGAACGAAAAGGTAAAAAAAAAGAATGAAGGAGCCCCACACTGCCCTCTCCCAGTGGATTAGCAAGCCTGCCGCAGGCACGAGTTTTAAACCCCGTTCAATTTGAGGCCCCGTTAGAATGAAGGTCCAAAAAAGTCCCCGTAGCGCAGCGAAGGGCCGTACTTTTTTACCGGAGTTCGGGGGCGTTCAAATTGAACGGGGTTTAATACCTCAGATATATTTAAGATATATTAGCCACGACCACGCCTCTAGTTCCTGACAGAAGGCTTGATATAAGCGGTGAGAATATCAACGATGATATAAAAAATCAAAAAAATAAAGAAGGAACGAAGAGAATTCGATCAGATCGCAAAAAGTGATTAACTTGTTTATTGAATAAAAACATGGACTCTTTTATACTAAATTACTCTTATCAACATATCCCACGCCTGCGCGCCTTCAATGTTGATGACACTGTGCTACAGTGTCCGTGCTTTCAATAACGTGGGTAATGTAGATCTATCAGTCATTGCCAATTTGTAATTGGCCGCAACGTGCTTATTGTTAGTCATTGTCTTCAAGACAGTCCTAACTTGGGAACAAGTGTGTGTGAAAGCTTAGTAATTATAATCAGGAACTTGTGTAGATCTAGATGTGGCTGGATGTGCGCGGCTACGCGTATATCCGTGGAGCTCTAGTGAGGCATCTATAAGTGTGATTACAACAAGGCTGATCAACTCGAAGCTTTCGAACAGCAAAGGGAGACAAGAAGAAGAGATCGACAGGAATTTGCAAGAGAATTGCTTGAACGAATGGAGAGAATCATTCGTCCTCCTCGTTAGCAAGAGGAGAATGCACCTACTGATGAAAATGCTCAGTAACATGAATAAAATAATAGTTTATTTCTTTTTAATTGTCCGTTGAACTGTCCGTTGATCTATCCATTGACCATAAAGTGTCTTTGATTAGATTTCTTCTAGTTACACCAGCTTGCTTAGAGGCTTCGATTTGAGACATAGCGGGTCTAACGACTCTATTTGTGGCGGCTTCTGATACAGCAGGTTGATACTGATCGGGCTGATCTTCTGAAGCTTCATTATTTGGTTGAAGATTTATATCGCTCAAATTGATTGATATATTTTCACCTATCTGTGTGAGCTCCTCGAAACCATGGAAGGGTGATTCGGGATAGTCGGCATCGTTTTGATCAATACAAATGTTGGTCAGGGCACAACAGGCGTAGATGGTTTTAGCCAACCTAAGATTGTTCAACAGATAGAGGTGCTTCCAGAGGAATCTCCATCTTGAAACCAAGCCGCCAAAAGCATGCTCAATCTTGATTCTCGAACTAGACAAAACAAGGTTGAAAAAAGCCTGGTCCGCATTCTCTGTTCCAGAGGCATATGGCTTCATCAAATGCTTTAAAAGCGAGTAAGCAGAATCTGTAAATATTAGTTCGAAATAGGTGCTCTCCGACAAACAAAAAATTATCTTTATCAATTTTTAAGCAGTGATTTTTGTTCCCGATTTGTCGATGACGGAAATTCTAAAATACAAAAAATACAAATTTGGACGGGGATAAAGATAAATTTCATTTCAAAAAAAGAGAGAAGGAAATTTATCTTTATCACGAAAAAGGAAACCTATTCTGTCGAGCGATTCCTGTAACCTACCTGAAAATAAAAATATTGTTAAAAGTTCTTGTTCTTTGTATATAACTAATAAAAAAAAGCAAAATTTCCTATGTAAAAAAGGCATGATACATAATAACAATATTCCAGGTTGTTCTCCATACGCGAAATTGAAAATAAAAAGATTTGGGGATATAAGGCAACTTCTGTTACTTCAGCAAAACAATTTTATTTTTCTCAAACAGAAGGTTGTTCCTAAAATGGATTCCAAAAAACTTACGTTTTGGGAATTAAAAAAAAAGTCGTGTGTCGGAGAGCACCTAATGATAATTATTAGCTCATCGTAGTCATACATAAATACCCGCTAATCGAAAATAAACTCACCGCCTACTAAATAGGTGTTCCCGGGGAAACATCTTTCTGGATCAGTGATCATTTTTCGAGCAATAACAGTGCTTGAAAAGACTTTTGCATCTCCTGCACGACCTTTATAATTATCGCGTTAAATACTTGACTTTACACTGATTTCTGGAGCTATACCTGAATATCCACACTTCACGTAAGTGAACCTTCCAAGGTGGTCACAAATCCCGTGCAAAGAGAGAGAGGCATTTTCCTTTCGAACCACATAAGTGTTACCGTTGACCGATGGCTTCTGAATTACCACCAGCTTTCCATCAACTGCTCCAATTATTCTATTCAGCTTATATTCACTTCTTCCTTTTAAAGAAGCGAAGCCGTTAGCAATGCTGTTGGCTCTGCTGATATCGGCTATGGGCCATTTGATGACATTGTTGCTGATTCTGATCATTGCATCCAAGAATCTATTGGTAAACTTACAGTACGAACCTGCAGCGATTCCAAGGTGAACCTGAGCAATACGATATCCAAAAT
The DNA here is from genome assembly GCA_000587855.1 of Mucor irregularis B50. Taxonomy (NCBI): domain Eukaryota; kingdom Fungi; phylum Mucoromycota; class Mucoromycetes; order Mucorales; family Mucoraceae; genus Mucor; species Mucor irregularis. The sequence continues at coordinate 9,226 of KK076455.1, forward strand.
GGGTATTGCTAAACCTCCAGAGGATTGATGCGACTTGGATTTCCACAGAGTAGCCACGTCTGGTGATCGAACCGAAGTACTCAGGGCATCTGGAACACTCTCGAACAAGATATTCGAAAGAGTCTCGACTTTTGCGGTAATGATCTCTGTAATCATCATTAGTGAAGTTAGGGTGTTTTTCTAACCAGTATTGTTTACGAAGATCAAAGCGTCCCCTCCTTCTCACCACGTCTGCGACCATAGCAATTGGTCTGTGCAGATATATCTCCAGATATGTTTCAGTTCCAATACTACTGTTTTAGGTGGAATCTTCCTCTGCCTTCCATTCCATCATGATTCTGAGGAATTCATCCTCCTCTGAGTTTATACTCTGCTCAATCCACTGCATCTCGAACTCGTCGTCCTCTTCTGATTCATTTTCAAAGTTAACGTACTCCATAGTAGCATTTGCCAGTACATCCAGGGGGTTGAAGCTCTCATATTCAATGTTGCTTGTCATAGTGATAAGATTTGGTTCTTTTTTGAGTAAAAAGTTACCAGGGGTGGAGTAAAAATGAAAGGTGGTAGTTTAGAAATTATAATTTATTATCATTATTATCCCTTCCATTTTAAGATTTTAAATATCTTTTTGGAAATTTGTGCAAAATTTATAATCCAGTCCAAATCTGGAATATCAGTAAATATTTGCAAATAATCGGACATCTAGCGAGCACCTAATGATTATAAATATCAATAAGACTTATTAGTTTATAAACAAAACAATAAGGATCTAATTTTATTTATTGTTCAGTGATTTATCAAGTGATGAAAGGGTCTGTTATGAAATGACATCAGACAAAAGGTGCGGTTCTTTATTAAAAAACAAGGGTGTTTATATACTGAATCGCTATCTTAAATCTAAAGAAGTATTATAAGTTATGTTTCATATTATTTAAGTCAGTCATCAGTCTGTTCAGATGCCTGGTTGTGCGTCTGAGTTGATTGCTATTTATGATTAGTACAATCATAGCTCAGGTATAAACTATTCAGGATGAAGTCTATTTATATTAAATAAAAATAAAAAAATTTTCAAGAGATGAAAAAAATGGTGAAAGATCAAAAAATAAAAAAGATTGAAAAATTGACAGAGAATAAGAAAAAGTAAAAATTTTCGTATCCCGTTCGTAACATGGGGTCGGACGTTGGGGAGTTTAGCCTCTAAACTTTTAAAAAAATCGAGTCAGAATTCTAGGTCGGGGTGCTCGTATATATCATGTCTTCTAAGATAACTCTTGATAGGAGCCAACATTTTTGACAGCTTGATGCCTTCAGCCCACAGGTGGCTTTTGAGGTAAGTAGATTTCTTATTTTTGTATACAAATAATTCGTTGAGATCCGTAGGAGGTTCCATTCTTAAATGCATGATTCTTATCAAAGTTTCAGCGACACGATTTGTATGCTTCTTATGGCGATCTTGCAACAAGAGTTCCTTGGACTATGTTGTGTAAATTTGAAGTAGCTTCTGAAATTCAAATTCGGAATTTACTAGTAAGATCTCACGATCAGAAGCATCGACCTTACAAAGGATAGTGGCAAAGTCCATAGGCGAGTTGAACGAGTCAGTAGAGGGATTGCTTAGTTCTTCTTCAATGGCTTTGTCTAATTCAGCATTTACAGCGCTTGATGAGCTATCCGTAGAGCCAGCGATGAGTGAGTCACCGTCGTTAACAGCAGAAATTCGCATGTATTCGAAGTCAGAGGAGATGAAAGGATCAGGACGTACGTCCAAAGTGGTCTTCTTATATACGTTATTTGGATGCCAAGCAACGTCGGGAACTGTATATTTTTGGAGCTTCTTACCATGAACTAATTTCTGATAAGTGTTACCATTTTTCTTGAGTCCTTCGATAACGTAACTTCCTTCCTTGAGTACCCGACCCAACGATCTAAGAGTTTTCCGCTCCAGCCAGTTGTAGTAAAATGATTGAATACTTCTACAGTGTCTCCCACCTTGTAACCAGGTTTTAGTTCCCTTTTTCGATTTACGAGCTTCTTGCACTATAATTAAAACCTCGGTAGCTGTTGCCAATTTAGTGGATTTTCCACTAATTTAACACCAAGTGGCTACTAAGTGGGTAGTGATATCCACTAATTTTTCCAAAAATATCATTTCAGAAATTGAGTGTATCTATGATATAGAAGTGTTGTAAACCAAGGGTAGCGATAATTGTAAAAATTTAAGAAACGTCAAAGATTAATGAGATAAAAGTACGGTTGGTTTTTTTATTCCAAAATTAAGTTGAAAAATTATAACTAAAAAATCTATCCTGCCATTTATATAGGTCAACTCTTTTGAGTGATTAAGTAATCTCTGTTTCAGAGGTATCAATATAATGGGATGATTATATTGATTTTAAGATACGAATGTATAAATGGATTATTCCATAGATTTCCTTAAGATTGTTGTTTAGGAAAGATATTATTCTTTTTACCAAGTTACTACCACCAAGGCACCAAAAATTCGGTGACCAGGCAAATTTGTTAGCATGGTAACTTGATAATAGGCAACCACGTAGTGCCACGCACTTTGCTTGATATAAAGTCACCCTGTAGATTTTTGACCTGGTGACTTGATAATAGGCAACCACATATTGCCATGCACTTTGCATGATATCAAGTCACCCTGTAGATTTTTAACCTGGTAACTTGGTATCAGGTTAGCTTGCAACACCTCGTAGTTTGTATAATATTCGGTAAGCTGGTCAACTTTTGACGTGATTACTGGATAACATGCAACCTTGCAAATATGTAAAAGTTGATTGGAATTCGGTAACCCAGTAGATTTTGACATGATAACTAGAATTTAAGCAACCTTGCAATTACCAAAAGTTGCATGAAGTATATTCACCAGGTAAATTGCTTAGCATGGTCACTAGGAAATAAGCGACCATGCAACTTTGCTCACAATCTTGTCATCACGCAAAAAAACATGCAGGGCAATTTTATTATCCTGTCAGACCCGGTATTGCATTATACCAGGCTTCACCCGGTAGGTTTTATATATACCATCCTACACGCCTGCAATTATTAGCAGGATCACCGAATAAAAAAAATATTCCCTCCTTTTAAAAAATCACATATATTGCGTCAAAAACATCATACAGTCGATGGTCTCTTTATTTAATATAATCCACAGGATATTTGAGCGAGATATACACTGCAAGCAATATGCACAAGCGTTTATCAGCAGTGAAAGAAGAATAGAGAAAGCGCAACAGATGCTGTACCCGTCAATAAAGCTCGTATGGAAATAACGGCAGCAGAAGAGGAAGGCAGCGTGAAAATATAGCCTCTAAAAAAGTGAGCCACTGCTCATTAGGAAGTACTTACCTCGAAGCTGTAAAGAGAATAGAGATACAATATGTAAGTAATAGAAAGAGGAAAGCACTCTAAAAAAAAAGCACTTACAGTGTGGAGTTGTAGTCGGAAGCTGCCACTATCAAAAAATTTTCTTGGCAGAGTGAACAAGATGAGCACTGTGCAAGCTGTTATATAAGGATCAGTATATCAAAAGGAAAGGAGCGATAAAGAAAAGAAACTTACCTTATGGAAGATGAGTAGGAATGGAGTGCATCTCACACGTAGTACCAAGCTGATTACTGACGGCGACATGAGAAATCAAGATGAGTAGGAGTTAGCAACTAGAGGGAATAAAATACAAACGTAAGTAAAAACGTCAAGTAGTGTGCGGAAAAGGCTTTGTGGACAAAAGGTTCACAATGAGGTTAGTAATTACGTTCAAGATGGAGGGAATGGCGAAGGGGAACAAGAGGAGAGTTTGCTAGAAAATAAAAGAAAGTGAGCTGAAGGATTCAAACATTGTTTTTTGTTTTCTCTATAAACCACTGCTTGCGTATGAACCATATTTAAGAAAAAGGCGAGACAATAAAAAAAATCAGTGTGATATAAATTTTTTAAAAGAGAACGTTTTTATTGAAAAAGAAAAAAAAAGAAAAGGAAGAGGAAAAAGGAAGGAAAAGGGAGTGAAAGAAAGTAAAAAAAAGAAAAAAAAAATACAGTAGCTTTTTATAGCTGACTAAATAAAGTTAAAAAAAAAAAACCGGGCGCAAGCTGATCGAGCCACTCACTTTCTTTTTTGTTGCTTGTTAGGCTTTTCGGGTGCCTTTCCCTTTCTCTTGGCACTAGCCCTGGTACCAGCAGCAGAACCCTCGGCATTCCTCTGGCTCACTCTTTGAGCAGGCGTCATTTGAGCAGAAGAAGATGAGGAGGAGGGGCCCTCGTCATCACTCTCATCATAGTGTGTACGT
>AZYI01000311.1:0-10044 GCA_000587855.1 Mucor irregularis B50
TTTCTTTTACTTTATATTTATCTTCAGTTTTTTTTTAAACATCTTTTCAATAAACAGTTCAACATTTTCTTTCAAAAATCATTGGCTAAATTAACAGTTTTTCTAATTGGGTATATGGTCTAAAAAAAAAGAGAATGACGATAGAATTGCGCATTGGACATCTGGGTTACAATTACTTTTGAGAAGTGGTCAATCGTCGCAGCTGCCAATACACACAGAAAAGGTCGTGTTATTAACAAGTCTTTTAATCAAGATTAAAGAAAAAGATGTAATTGCATTTGTTTATGTTTGTTGATTGCGCAACCAAACATATATTTTTATCAAGTTCACACACCATCTTCACTTCCATTTGACATCTTGTCGCCGCCTTAAAACTCGAATGTAAAAGAGAAAAAAGGAAGATCGCGAGAACAATAGATCTACGACGTTAGCAACTTCTGCGTCGATAATAGCATAAGAGAACAAAGTCTTTATGTGTAATGTTAATTAAAGTTTGAATTGACAATGTCATTATATTTCGTGAGGAGTTTTTTTTTTTACGTAAACTCATAATTTTCTGGAAGTTACCTGGATTCTCCGCTACGTACTGCTTTATTTCTTGCGTCTGATAAGGTTTAGAGGACTCTAAATTTTAACCTTGTTTTTACCTCATAATTGAGTATATAAGTAGAATCAGACTTCTCTTTTATCTTTTACCTCATTCTTTCTTTGTAAATATATATTAATATGGCCATCATTAAAAGGCAGGAAGACTTTGTGGATGAAGCGCCTAATCCAACATACACAGTCTCGCTGCCACCATCATTTGCACCATTACCTTCAAAAACTGTTCCTGCAGAGAACGAAGCCACCAATACATTTACCATACCTTCATTTGCACCTATTCCAAGAATGACAGATACGCCAACTCCAACCCCCAACGCGAATGCGCCACAGCTTCCAAGTTTCGCTCCTCTCGAGTCAAGAGAGCCAGTATCGATCAGCACTCCAGTCTGGCCTACAACAACCCCTACGTCATTACCGTTAGATATCCAGGAAAAACATGGACAAGGACTTTCTGGAGGGGTTATTGCAGGCATCGTAGTAGGTGCAGTTGTGGGATCATGTCTCTTTATTTACATGGCTTACGTGCTGTGCTGGAGCCGAAGGAATATAAAGAAGAAGAAATCAAAAAAGAGTAGTAGAAACCCGAGTGATGGGGCCGAAGTAGAAGACGAAAAGCCAAATAGGGAAACATTAACTAAGAACAACAAAAACAGTAATTATGTCGTCAACGCTAGTTCGCCTACGGAAGTTTTAGATGGAGATTTGTTTACAAAAACTCAAGAAAAAGATTACATGACTGTCGTCACTAACGCACCCAGTGCTTTACCACGACTAGCTGGCCGCTATGATCCTAATCGCGTCTACTCACCTACCTCCCCTACAAGCGATCTTAGAGAAGATTTCCGATCATACTATAGAGCAAGAGGGTCCTTCCAAAGCGGGTCGAATGGATCAAGTGGATCTTCTTCGGCTGACTCAGGAACACCTCTCTTTGGTGGTAGAAGTCCTTTGTATGGAGGAGCCGTACCTTACTACGGACCACTTATTCAACAGCAAAGTCCAGCAGCTTTTCCACAAGGAAATTTCAATCTCCCAGCGTATGCCCCACAATTTATACCACCGTATATGAATCAACGGGATTACTATCAGCAACCAGCATTCAGGCCCTCAACCCCAACTAGTGACCAAAGTGAAAATTAAAAACCAACATGCTACACAATACCCTCCCCCAATTACATCTTTATGTAGCACCATTCTGTAAATTAGTTCATAGTTCATAAAAAATAATCCTCTCGGCTTTTCGAGAATAAATTAACGTACACACTCTCCCCTACAAGCGATCTTAGAGAAGATTTCCGATCATACTATAGAGCAAGAGGGTCCTTCCAAAGCGGGTCGAATGGATCAAGTGGATCTTCTTCGGCTGACTCAGGAACACCTCTCTTTGGTGGTAGAAGTCCTTTGTATGGAGGAGCCGTACCTTACTACGGACCACTTATTCAACAGCAAAGTCCAGCAGCTTTTCCACAAGGAAATTTCAATCTCCCAGCGTATGCCCCACAATTTATACCACCGTATATGAATCAACGGGATTACTATCAGCAACCAGCATTCAGGCCCTCAACCCCAACTAGTGACCAAAGTGAAAATTAAAAACCAACATGCTACACAATACCCTCCCCCAATTACATCTTTATGTAGCACCATTCTGTAAATTAGTTCATAGTTCATAAAAAATAATCCTCTCGGCTTTTCGAGAATAAATTAGAAATACATAATTTAACCACTTTAACCATTTAAATGCCTTTGTGATGCTGATATAAGCAGACATATTTAATCATATGTTGCAGACAGAGTCACCATACTTGCTAGTGATATAAAGATGATACGGAAATATGAAAAGTCTCAAATGCTATGTAAGCCTGCAATGATTTAACGTCAAGTGAAAAGTAATCAAGCAGGTGGCACAACGGGGCAAACTGTTACTTTTATAGTCCAAATGCGCAATTAAAAAATGATGAAAATCTATGAAATTTATTTTTCTTTTGATATATGATTTTTAACTAAATAATTCTTAATTGATTTGATTTGGTTTCAAATTCAATGACTTTTGTACAGTTCTTCACGCCACCCTTCATTCTAACCCATCTTCCTAATTTTAATTCTTGGCCAACACCGACCACCAAGAGTGTGCGCTTGGAGGGGAAGATGGTCTTGATTTGTAAACTATTAACAACACCATGAACGGGAATTTCTGCTATTTGACTAAAACTTTTGTTGTCAGCAGCCAACTTCCAGACACGGACGAATCCATCCCAAGAGCCTGAGACGAACAAGTCAGAATATCTTAAACATGCAACTGCTGTGATCCAGAATGGTGTATTGATGTCTCCTTCTGAGTCACTGACGACGGTATTTAATCCATGTGCACTTGGTACTGTAAACATGGGCTTCTTACGGTTGAGTTCCCATAGTGAAAGCACGCCGCTATCACCACCAGTGACAAACATGCTTTCATCAATTTGGGCTATACAATCGAGGGAGCCTTCAACATATAATGGTCGGCCACCATCAGGGTTTTTGGTAGCAACGCCACCTCTGTACACAAGTTGAGATTCTTCTACAATCTTCCACACTCTCGCTGTTTTATCTCTTCCACCAGTTGAAACGCAACGTTCACGACCAAGGGTATCAATATCTGTAATTTGATCTTGATGGCCAAACAATGTTTCTATGTAAGAGCGTTCATCGATGTTCCAAAGTTTAATTGTACGATCGTGAGATGCAGAATATAATTGATTGTGTCCTTTACGAAATGCTAAGCCCTAAGGATATACGATATGCGTTATAAAGAAGTTCACTCTTACCAACAACAACAAGAAGTATGTAACTTACCGAGACAGCATCTCTGTGTTGAGTAAACTTGGCAATATGTTTATCTTCTTTCACTGACCAAATGTTGATGACTTTATCCTTTCCTCCACTTGCAAGATATTGATTATCATGACTTATCGCAAGGCATAAAATGTGATCAGTATGTCCATCATAGTTTTTGACGCCCTTTCTTCCTCCGGGAAAAGTATGTAATTTCTTGTATGTCTTTGCATCCCCTACAACAACAATTTCACGTACGTATTAATAACCGAAAATCTCTAACTTATGCTCTCCCAAATACATTACATTTTACGATTGAACCATCTTTTGATGCTGAGTAATAGAATGTGCCGTTTTCAGATAATGCAACTGCAGTGACAGGAAGTTGATGTCCACGACAAGAGTTAATCTTGCTTTCGATATTATCAAAGTTGAACTAAATAAAATTGGCCGAGTATTAGTGCTTGTTCATAGTGTCGTATAAAATCATCAAGATAGCTTACGTTATCAGCAATTCTCAAGTGAATTCTTCCCTCGCTCTCGTCCTACACGGTAGTTTGAGAAGTATTAGCAACAAGATCTGTACAGTGAAATCAGCATAAATACATACGTCGTCCTTCTTCAAACGTTCAGCAATCAAATCTCTATCAAGATCAGCAGCATCGAAACCAACAATGTCATCTAAGATGGGCGAGTTCATGTTAGTGAATCCGTTCTCTTTGTCTTATACGATAAAATGCAAGTATAAAGTACCGTCTAATGTTTCTTCAATAGATCCCAAATAGGCTTTAGCGAGACGTACACGCTTCTCGGCGGCGGTCTCTTCTATTTCTTCCTCAGAAGATTCAGCTTCACTGGCTGTGGACTGGTTGGCATTGAAGTGATCGTCATCGTCCTCATCGCCTTCAATATCACTGTCGGCAGCTTGCTTCTTTGGTGTCGGTGCAGGACGTCCCTTTTGTGCTGATTTTCTTTGTACAGTGTTTGTAGGCTTAGAGGGACGCTTGCGCTTACGAGCATTGGCGAAAAATGAGTCAACAGCCATATTGTGTTTATTAAAATGTCAAAGCGACTAGAGCAAAGTAAGGACTTTCGAAAAAAAAATATGAGCTTTGTCTAAATTTGTGTTGACAAGCCACAAAGAATTGACGGTCACAGACCACCTCATTTCTTCTATTTCATGCACTCACCGAGGATCTTGTGCTTGTGTGAAAAGGGTTTATTGGGATAGGTGCAATAACTTTGCACTTGTGATAACGGGGAATTGTAATATGTAGTAATTACAACGCCAACAAGACAATCATCCCTGAGAAATGTATATGAGCGATCTGAACACGAATTTTGAGCGACCGATTTGCATTGCTTAGGAGTTCTTTCTCTCAACTAAATTGTATCTGTTAATTACAGGAGTAGGACATTGTTCTCGTCGACTATTACTCAGAACACCACCGTTCTTTCTGTATCTCAATTTCCAGCGAATAATTTGCAGCTCGTCAATTATTTACTCTTTCCAAGCTTAACCCAGCTTTTAATTTTTACCATGTCAGAAGCCCCACCACCTCCTCCGCCGCCCACATATATACTTCGAGAACATAGAGGACCAGTTAATTTCATACATTTATTCAATGACGACCAATGTCTCGTTTCGTGGTATGAAAGAGCTTTGAATTAGCAAATGCTCATAATGTGACAAGTTTTATTTGTTTAGTGATGGAGAAGGTTGGGTTGTCATTTGGAGGATGCGAACACGTAGACCTTTAGTCAAGTGGAAAGCCCACAAAGAAAGCTGTCTCAAAGTGACCACTGTGAATAATGATACATTGATAAGGCAAGTTTTAAGGTTATATAAAAAAGAACAGCCAGGAAGACTCACATTTGAAAGCACAGTCAGGGCAGAGATAACATGATCCATATATGGAAATTATCCTCTCTCAACGAAATCGAAGCTTCTACTCCCGAATGTATTTCTTCCATTGTGTATAATGCCTTAGGATTCTGTAAACTTTCGTGTGACGAAAATAATGGTAAATAGTGTGGGGAGGGAACGGGGTATTATTGAAAAGTTGCTGGCGGAAACTAAGCATTGTATAGCTTCTTCTACGTTACTATGTTTCCCATCCATGGATGATATAGCATTGGTAAGTAAAATTAATTTTTATAAAGAAAATTTAAGGATTGACGAAACACAATGAGTTTTTTTTAGTTTGATGTTTATGATTTAACTTATCAATGTTATGTGCTTCGAAATATTGGTCAAACTGATAGCGGTACACATCGGCTTGGATCATGTATGGCAGTAGAACTATTTAGGGCATCCGATAGTTTATTTGTCGCTGCGGGGTACGAAAGTGGGAAAGTAGCATTGTGGGAAATCAAAGAGGAAAAAGTTGCTCGTATCGTATGGCAACAAGAAGGACACACTGAACCAGGTAAAATGATACCCGATTTTTTATCATTGTGTGAGAAATGCTAAATTACGACTATTAAGTGCTGGATCTTTCAATCGACCCTATGAATTCATGTTTGATATCTTCATCTGCCGATAATCAAATTATAAAATATTCACTAGCAACAGGTGATATTATCAAAAAGATAACGATAAAAAAATCTGGTTTGGTGGCGCTGAGGATTCGTCCTGACAATAAACTATTTGCTACGGGTGGATATGATGGAAGGTATTACAGTTCTTTCTTAATTTAGTAATTATTTTCCGCGTCAATTGATAAAGTTTCTATTAGGATACGCATATTCTCAATGAAATCTATGAAACCTCTAGCGATATTGCAGTATCACAGAGACTCAGTATATAGCCTTGATTTCGGTAAAAATGACAATTTACTAGTTGCTTCTAGTCTAGACAATCGAATCAGTTTATGGAATATTTATTAAATTCACATGGACCTAAATAAAAAATATTATACAAATATGCAAAAAAAAAAGTATCACTTTTTTTATATATAGTGCTCATAGATAACGATAAATCTAGAAAGGGAGTAAGATTAATTTTTTAAACCTGGTTGGTTATGATTCTGGTGCAACCTCACAGCGTTCCCCGGAACTGATAATCATTGTAACTTTTAAACCCAGTATGTAGTAGTTCGCTATCTCTATCTGCAAAAACTTTGCTATCTCCACATGTTTAAAACTAAACAAATGGATATGCAATCAAAATCGAGATATAAAAACCCTTCATATCTTTATTTGAATCACTTTTTTTTCTGCACTTCAGAACAATAAGAAAATAATACAATGGATTCACCACCACCAGCCGCTCCCAACTTTAACGCCGGCGATATCGCCTGGGTATTAGCCTCTACTGCCTTAGTCTGGCTTATGATACCAGGTGTAGGTTACTTCTACTCTGGTATGGCTCGCAGAAAGAACGCACTCTCTTTAATTATGTGTTGCGTGTTGTCACTTGTGGTTGTCAGTTTCCAATGGTTTTTATGGGGTTATAGTTTGACATTTAGTAAGAACAGCACGAAATTCCTCGGTAGCTTGGACAATGCATTTTTACGCGGTGTATTGGCTGAACCCTCCATGGGCTCAAGCGGTATTCCTGATCTTGTATTCTGTATCTTCCAATGTATGTTTGCTGCATTGACCCCTGCTCTCGCTATCGGTTCAGCAGCTGAACGTGCTCGTATTTTACCCATGATTATCTTTATCTTTATCTGGTCTACTGTTGTCTATGATCCAGTTGCCTTCTGGGTCTGGAATACCAATGGCTGGAGTTTCAAACTCGGTGGTCTTGACTTCGCTGGCGGAACGTAAGTTTTACAAAATTTTATCACATCTTGACAGCCAATTAACGTTTTTTTTTTTTCTTGCGCATAGTCCTGTTCATATCACCAGTGGATTTGCCAGTTTAGCTTATGCTTTGGTTTTGGGTCGTCGCGATGGTCATGATCACAAGAAGGAAGAATTCAAGCCTCACAACATGTCTAACGTTGTCCTTGGTACTGCTTTACTTTGGTTCGGTTGGTTCGGTTTCAATGGTGGCTCTGCATTAGCTGGTAACATGCGTGCTGCTATGGCCTGTGTTGTCACTAACTTGGCTGCTTCCGTTGGTGCTATTACCTGGATGATCATTGATTACAGAGTTGAACGTAAATTCTCTGCCCTTGGTTTCTGTTCTGGTGCCGTTGCTGGTCTCGTCGCTATTACTCCTGCTGCTGGTTATGTCGGTCCTGCTCCTTCCGTCGCCATTGGTTTCTTGGGCGCTGTCTTCTGTAACCTCGCTGTCCACTTGAAGCACCTTCTCAACTATGATGATGTTGCTGATGTCTTTGCTGTTCACGGTGTTGGTGGATACGTTGGTTCTATTTTGACTGGTATTTTCGCTGAATCTTACATTGCCAACCTTGATGGTGCCACTGTCATTGCTGGTGGTTGGATGAACAGAAACTGGGTACAAATTGGTTACCAATTCGCTGACGCCACAGCTGGTGCTGCTTGGGCCTTTGTTGTTACCTACATCATTCTTTTCATCATGAACCGCATTCCTGGTCTCTCTCTTCGTGTTGACCGTGCTTCAGAACTTCAAGGTTTAGATGCTGCTGAAATTGGTGAGATGGCTTACTACCACGTTGATAAGATTGTCGGTGTCAACCAAAACACTGGAGAAGAAAAGATTGTTCGCGAAGAAGTCGAAGGTTACTCTGTTGAGCCTCAAGCTCAAGGTTCTATGGGATCAGAAAAGCCCTTGAATCATGACAGCCTCAACAACGTCTAAACAACTTTATTCCTTTCTTTTAACTCTCATCATCATATATGTAATTATCTTTCCTTCTCTCATACCATACCAACAATCATCTAATATTTATTAACACTCCTACTACCTATTATTATTGCTATCCCATTAATTCTTTTTTAACTTAACTATGTACAATAAACGACAAACAATTTAAAGTATTTTATGTGTTTCCGTTCTGTAATGACATTTACATTGAACTTCAAATTTAATTAACTACTATAATATTTGTTTTCAAGAGATTTATGATGGTAGAATTCAAGTAACATGTAGAGTTTGTTAAACTCCAAATTGTAGAATTTAAGCGTCTTGTAAGGTTCAATCATGAGATAGATAACCAATGCAAAAACAGTTGATGTCGGAGTTGCCTACTCTCCCCGAAAGCCACACAAATGAGCGGGTTCAGGCTCCACCCCGGGGAGTGACTCTCTTTGACAACAGGGTGTTGCCCGGCGCCGCTTAAGAGAAAAAAAAAAAAAAGTGATAACCAAAAAATAAGGTATAGGCTTCTTCACCCCCTGACCTCTCTACAATATACAACATGTTATCAACAGTAAGCAACATACCGTCTTTTTCTAAAAGTATGCGACAGTAAACTGACATATTTTTTATAGTCTCGATTATTGAGATCCACACCTAGAATCGCTGAAGCTTCTCGCACTTCTGTAATGACATTTACATTGAACTTCAAATTTAATTAACTACTATAATATTTGTTTTCAAGAGATTTATGATGGTAGAATTCAAGTAACATGTAGAGTTTGTTAAACTCCAAATTGTAGAATTTAAGCGTCTTGTAAGGTTCAATCATGAGATAGATAACCAATGCAAAAACAGTTGATGTCGGAGTTGCCTACTCTCCCCGAAAGCCACACAAATGAGCGGGTTCAGGCTCCACCCCGGGGAGTGACTCTCTTTGACAACAGGGTGTTGCCCGGCGCCGCTTAAGAGAAAAAAAAAAAAAGTGATAACCAAAAAATAAGGTATAGGCTTCTTCACCCCCTGACCTCTCTACAATATACAACATGTTATCAACAGTAAGCAACATACCGTCTTTTTCTAAAAGTATGCGACAGTAAACTGACATATTTTTTATAGTCTCGATTATTGAGATCCACACCTAGAATCGCTGAAGCTTCTCGCACTTTGACGTAATAATATAACCTGTAAAAGAATGTTAGGACATAGAAGTTGATTCTAATGCACTTGCATTTTATAGAACTAAAGCTGTTGCCGCAGAGAGTAAAAAAGTTGTTGAATTACCCAAGGTCAAGGAAGTTTCTGATGAATTTAGCCAAGTATTTGAAGGTAATTGTAGATTTGCGATCCCTGTTTGACATGTGTACTGAAAATAGGGTCTCTCTCCTTGTAGTGCCTAAGCGTATTCAACCCACTCACAATATTCCTGTTTGTAACCTTCAAATGAGAGGTTATCTTCCTCAACAACTCGACTTTTATGCTGATTTCGCCCGTCGTGCAGCTTACCACATGGGTATGCCTTGTTCTGGCACTGTCCCATTGCCAACTCAAACTTCACGCTGGACAGTTATTAAATCACCTTTTGTTCACAAGAAATCACAAGAAAACTTTGAGAGAAAGACACATAAACGATTACTTCAAATCAAAGACGCTCATCCTGAAGTTGTAGAGCGATGGATTCGATATTTGACAATGAATGCACCAGCTGGTATTGGTATGCGTGCAACAAAGATTGAATTTGACACACTGGGAAAAAAGTAGATACTATAATAGACCGTATAAACACAATAACAATAAAAAAAAATTATACATATGAAGCCTAGGGGAGAGAGAGTGAGTTTGGGTTACTTCTGTATGTGGGCTGTATAGCCGTGGTTGGAATTTTTATTGAA
>KK076456.1:9373-25920 GCA_000587855.1 Mucor irregularis B50
ACTTTACTCTTTGAACTCTCTTTTAGTACTTCTCTTTAAGTACTACATCTCTTTTACTCTTTTTACTTTTACTTTTCTTTTACTTTTACTCTTTGGTTCGTTACCTTTGTGTTAAATTTATTTAATATAAAAATAACGTGGTGCTCATTACTTCTTGGAAATATTTGGTTCATCTAATTATTCTGAAGGACTGTCTCTCTGCTCTGCTTTTACTCTCTCTCTACAAAAATAAACCTACGTGTGACTACTGTCAAGGTACTTATCGCGTAACAACTGTCAGCGTCTGGAGTGTACGTAGTTATTCAGAGAGTATAAAGTATACATATAACGACTAAAAGTAATAAGTAGAATTGAAAAGAGTGATACTGTTTTATTATTACAAAAGAATATAGTTTATATGTCTTTTAGAGTAGTACAAAATGATTTCTTATTTTTGTTAAAAGAGTGATAGTTGTGGAGAGTGTATACAGTAAGAGTAAATGTAATGAGCACCAGTTCCTGTTTTAAAAGTAGAACGACTTTATAGTAAAAACGAATAATAAAAAGAGTAAGAAAAGTACAATGGATAATGTGTCCAAGGAAGAATCAGTACAAATATCCTTTAAAAGATAAAATAAGAATAAGAGGACTTCAAAGAGTAAAATAAGTAATAAGATTATTGCAGATCGAGCCAATAACCAAAGAATCAAAAGTAAAAGATTAAGTTTCGAAAAACTAATAGGACAAAATTTATATGATAAGAATTCTGAAGTTTTATTTGAACAAATATTGGAGTATTTATAGTTTTTGAGAATTGAACTAAAGTGAAAAAGATGACAAAGAATGATAATACGAAAGATTAGGTTTGGTAACAAAAATGAATTTCAGTAACAAAAGATGTAGATGTGTATAGAAAATAGAAATCAGTGACGAAAAAATAGAATTGTGACAAAATTGAATTTGGAGAAAAAAATTGGGATTTGGGATTCCAAGTCCGTAACATTTTGGTATAAAAGTTTGTCAGCGTCTGTAGTGTATGTAGTTATTCAGAGAGTATAAAAGATATAATGAACAAAAGTATAACTTTGAGTTGAAAAGAGTGATGATGTTTTATTAATGACAAATTGTTATATTTTATATGTTTTCTACGTAGTACAAAATGAAGTCTCATTTTAGAATAAAAGTTATTGACAATACTCCCCTCCCAACTTGTAGTGTGATGTCCATATAATTTTTTTTTGTTTTTTTTTTTTTTTTTTTAATCCTTTGCTCTCGCTGTTCGAGGTATATACCACGATTTATCTATCTTTGAACCGTCATATTTTGCTGGTACCAATCTATCTGTATGAACCCAGGATGCATAAACTTTTCCATCAACTTCTTTAACTTGGTAAGTGTTGTAGTCAAGATTGCGTTTCAAGACTTGATAGGGACCCATCCAGTTAAATTCAAGACCTTTCTTTGATTCATGTCGTAAAAGGACGTAATCGTTGACTTCAAATACTTGAGTAGGCTTTCCATTCATAGCGGCGTCCCAACGTTCTTTATCTTTTTGAGCTTGAATTCGCATGCTCTTCTCGGCAGCATATCTTTGTTCACGTAATAATCGTAAGTGTGTTAATGCGTCTTCAGCAATGAGTTCAGGGTCTTCTTCAGTCAATGGATCAAGGAAAGGACGAAGAATATCACCAGGGATAACAGGATGTACACCATATACCATGTAAAATGGGCTTAGACCAGTAGTGTGATGCTTTCGAATACGACAAGCAAAAAGGGCAGTTTCCAGAAATTCATCCCATGAATGTGTTTCTCCTTTGACATATTTCGTGATCATATGCTTGAACGTCTGATTTAGCCTTTCGCATTTCGAGTTTGTCCTTGGGTGAAATGCACTTGTAAATACATGTTTAGCTTTGATTTTCTTCATGTATTGGTTTAGTATCTTCGACATGAAATTTGCACCGCGATCTGAGACTAATTCCACAGGACAACCAAAACGCATCACTATTTCTTCGTGCAGAAATTTTACGATTTCTTGGGCAGTAGCATCTTTCAATGCACGTGCAATAGGCCAGTTTGTGTTGTAGTCGACCGCCATGATGATCCATTTGTTTCCATTGTCAGTTGTAGGTAAGATGCCAATGAAATCAATGTGCCATCGTGAAAATGGGGGAGGAACTTCAAGAGGTTTCATGGGGGCATGATGTATTTGAGTATCTTTTCTTGCATGAAGTTGGCATTCCGGGCATCGGGTTAACCAGTTTTTGATATCGCTAGTCATGTGGGGCCACCAAAATCTCGTTTTCATCAAATGTTCAATTGTTGTTTTTCCTTGATGACCAAATCCTCGGTGGAAATCTTCAACTAAATCAGCACGTCGTTTAAAAGGAATAAATTTTGTCCAAATGTCACTATTTTTCTTGTCTTTTTTCCATATATGTTGATCTTGAACTTTGAAGCTATGTTGTTCTTGCAATAGTTTCTTCATCCATTTCTCAGGCCATTGTTCTTTGGGCTTAAAGTAAAAAAGGGGCCAATCTTTGGTAGGGTCAGATATTTCAGTTTCAGTTTCTCTTGATAATAGTGTAGCAGCACAGGTTTCATACATTTCATATAGATATTTAGGTTCAATAGATTTTACAGCAGGATTACAATTGGGACCATCACGTCTACTAAGAAGATCGGGAATAATATTATCAGTACCTTTTTTGTAAATGATTTTAGGGTTATATAAACTTAATTCAGACATCCATCTAACTAATCGAGGGGAAATTTTTGATGTATCGTTGTAATATTTTAGAGGGAGATGATCGGTGTATACTTCGTATTCTCCTCCGTCGACAAAGCATCTCCATACTCGCAATGCATTCAATATACTTAGGAGTTCTCGTTCTTGTGCGGGATAATTGCGTTCTTCTTTGCTTAGTTTGCGGGATTCGTAAGCTACAGGTTTCCAAATATTTGAATTTGATGTTTCTTCTTGTAATAATACAGCACCTAGACCAGTATCGGAGGCATCACATTCAATTCTGAAAGGCTTAGACATATCCGGAGTTAGTAAGATCGGGGCTGTTGATAGTAATGATTTCAATGTAAGAAAAGCGTTTTCACAATCTGCAGACCATTCAATTCCACGTTTCTTGTGACCAGACCCTTTAGTTAAGTCGGTAATGGGGGCAGCGATAGTAGAAAAGTTGGGAACAAATTGCTTGTAGTATTGACATAAACCAATGAATTTTCTTACTTCTTGTACATTGGTTGGGGTAGGCCAATCAGTGATAGCCAAAACTTTCTTTTTAGAGGGAAGAATACCCTGTCCAGCAACCAGATCGTATCCTAAAAAGGTGAGTCTCTTTTGATTGAATTTACATTTGTCTTTGTTTACAATTAAATTTGCCTGTTCGAGTTTCTGTAATACCATGTGTATATGTTTCTTATGAAGTTCAATATCATTTCCTTTAGTGAATATAAGAATATCGTCGATATACACAATACATATTTTATCGATTAAATCTCGTAATTCGTTGTTAACCATATTCATAAATTGTCTTCCGCTATTCTTTAATCCGAACGGGATAACTTTCCAAGCAAATTGACCATAACGTGTATTGATGACTGATCGTTCAGAATCGGCTGCAGTTAATCGTTGTTGATGGAATCCACTTTTCAAATCTAAAGAGCTGTAAAAATTGGCGCCGTGAAGTTGTTCTAAGCATTCGTCGATTCGTGGAACTGGAATACCTTGTGAAATAGTTGATTTGTTGACAGCTCGATAGTCACATACCATTCGTAATTTGAATGAGTCTCCATCTTTTTGTTTGACAAATAATACAGGTGATCCATACGGAGAAGCAGTGGGTTCAATCAATCCTTGTTCTAATAATACATCTAATTGTCTTCGCAACTCTTTTAGTTCAATCGGGCTCATCTTGTAAGGTGGTATAGATATGGGTACATGATCAGGTTTGAATAATATCATATCTTGCGTAGTGCTCCGAATAGGTGGTAGTCCATCAATCTTACCCTTGAATACAGATGGATATTTTTTTGCGAATTCATCACACCATTCCTTGTTTATCTGTTCATATTTACGTTCATCTATTGATTTTATTTCATTACCTGCATTTTCGATATTAAGTAATTCCTCATTTCGACATATCTGCTTGAAATCAATAAAATAACATGCTTCAACTTTCTTCTTCTTGTATAATGTGTGCAACTGTTTTGCCGTTATCACAAAGTTCAGACTGTCATCGTTCTTCTCTGCATATGAAGTATCTTTGTGTGTCGCAGCTACTGTTGTTGGAGTCGTCTTTGTCTTTTTGGATGTTGTGAGTGTGTTACGAATAGGTGTGATAGTTGTATATTGATCTGAGCCGTTGTTAATTGGTATTTTCCATGTTCCATTGAACCAATCAGGTATAGGTTGTACTTGTGCTAACCATGATCGGCCAAGAATAATATCGAATTTGGTGTCAAAAACGTATGCTTCAATTTCGTCGGAGTATCCATTCATATGTATTTTGAATCGTGCCTTCGTTGTAATTTCGCTTCGTTGTCCGTTAGCCGTTTCTACTGACTGTGAATGTATTTTTGTTTTATTGTGAACATGACAAAGGAGTTTGGGATTGATGTAGTTGGCGGATGCTCCTGAGTCAATCAGTACTGAATATGATTGATTTTTATCGTTGATATAAAGTTGATACAAAGGTAATTTATATTGTACTACGGATGCGTTTAAAATGAAATCGATGTCGTCTCTTAATATACTCTTTGTAACTGTGAGAGGTTGGACATACGAAGACGAAGAAGGCAAAACACTATATAATAGAAAGGGGGACTTATCAGAATAATTGTCATAAGGGATGTTTTTATTTTCATTATCATTCTTATTTAAATTATCATCGTCATCATTGTAATCATTATCATGAGTATCATCTTCTTCATTATATGATTCCATATAATACATTTTTTGTTGTTTCTTGTATGTTGGACATTGTACTTGTACATGACCATATCCTTGACACGCATAGCATTGTCTTGAGTTGTTGTTACCACCACGACCACGACCACGAGAACCACCTCGTCCTCGGAAGTTTCCTCGTCCACCTCGGTTGCTATTGTTGTATGTATATTTTTGCTTCTTTTGATCTTTGTTTATGATTGCGACTACTTGTTGTGCAATTGCAGATAAGTCCATGGGATCGTCGGCTTGTTGTTGTTGCTGGTGTTGCTGATATTGCTGTTGCTGATACTGTTGTGGGTGTTGATTTTGTGCAATTTGTAGTGGTGTATGATTAGTAAAGTGATTTGACGAATAAGCCATTTGTGTAGATGCCTCGTGCAGATAAGCTTCTTCTAGTGCTAAGTGTAACGGTGGGCATTTATTTTCGCGGTATAAACGATGTATTTTCAATTTTAATTGGGGATCTTGTAGTCCGCGGACGAATTGGGCGACAGCTTCCTCATCATGTATATTTGTAATACTAATCTTAATCTTCAAAAAGTCTTGAATATATGCGGAGATTGTTGTGGTTTGTGTAAGCATGTGTAATCTTTCTCTTAATAGTATGTTGGCATTTGCAGGCTTGAATGTTTGTATAATTTTCTTTTTGAGTATAATCCAGTCTTTGATGTTATCTTCAGTTTCTAATATGTATAACCATGCCTTCGCATCACCGTCAAGTAATGTTCTTGCAAAGTTATATGTTTGTTCGTTGTTATAATTTCTAAAATCACGGTAATCTTCAATTGATTTGATCCAAAGATCAATGGTTTGAGCATCTCTTTCACCTTGATATACTTTTGGTTTGTTGTAAAATTCTTGTGTGTTGTTGTTCGTTTTCTGTTGTTCTAATAGTAGTGAGATAGCAGATGTTATTGCTGTTGCTATGTCGTTGGCGTTGTTGTTGTTACTCATGTTGTCTTCGAGTGCTTCACTAGTTTCTAATTGTTGTATAACTGATTTGAATATTTTGTCACTAAGGCTGTTCCAATGTTCTATTCGCTTTTGTGTCTGTTCTAGTCGTTCTTCGGGTTGTATATTTTCAGCTTTGGTTTGTCGTATTGCTCGATATTGTTGTATTAATTCTGTAGGCAGTCGTTGTTCAATTCGTTCTTCTATTTCAAATGTATTCAAATATTGTTGTGAATTCTTCATAGATCGTTTCTTATAGGTGTAATGTGGTCAGCACTATACTCTCCGTTATTTGGTTGTACGTATAACGGGAATGCTACCAATTGTCAGCGTCTGTAGTGTATGTAGTTATTCAGAGAGTATAAAAGATATAATGAACAAAAGTATAACTTTGAGTTGAAAAGAGTGATGATGTTTTATTAATGACAAATTGTTATATTTTATATGTTTTCTACGTAGTACAAAATGAAGTCTCATTTTAGAATAAAAGTTATTGACAAGTTACTGACACAACATTAACGCAATTCAAAAAAAAAAATAATGCCTCGGTGCTGGATTGAACAACAGACCTTTTGTTTACAAGACAAACGCTCTACCACTGAGCTACAGAGGCAAATTCACTGTTTGTCAAGCTCGCTGACAAGGAAGCTCAAGAGCAACCCTCAGCCGGACCGCCCGACTCGGACATGCCGGACATGCCGGACAATGACGTCGACATCGAAATGGGAATCGAACTACCGCCAAGACGTGCTAAAAGAAGGTTCAAGCCAAAAGTGCCCAAGACTAGACCCAAGAAGAAAAGTAAGCTTTTAGTGCTCAGTATCTCTTCAGCTGTTGAATTATCACCTATTATTTATCCTACATCTACTTTGAATGAAGAATTTAATCATTTGGATGAACTCAATTCTCTGGCTACTACTCTACCTCTTTACTCTGGATCGGTGCCTCATAAGGATGTGCAAATATTAATAGACTCTGGTGCAAGTGAAAATTATGTTTCT
Organism: Mucor irregularis B50; assembly: GCA_000587855.1. NCBI lineage: Eukaryota > Fungi > Mucoromycota > Mucoromycetes > Mucorales > Mucoraceae > Mucor > Mucor irregularis. Next base: position 16,271 of record KK076456.1, read on the forward strand.
CCAAGTACGCTGGCTTCTAATCAAAAGTTGATTCCTGTATATGATCGAAAGGTTGAAACTGCTAGTGGACAAATCACTGAAATTAAACATAAGGTGCAATTAGAACTCTGTCTTAATGGTTATACTACTATGGTTATGGCTTACGTGTTTCCCACCAAGTTTGACTTAATTCTTGGTCGCGCATGGTTGAAGCAAGAGAAACCTAGTCCTGACTGGTCTAATGATTCATGGTGTCTGAACAATGGAAGTATAAAATTATAAGTAGTTGCATCTATACACTAAATTAGATCTATTTATGTAAAACAGTATAAATATCACTTGTTTTGTATCAATAAAATAAGGATGATCTATCTGCTCTTATTTTAAAAGTCTCTTTATACTTTTTAAGTCTTTTGCTCACTTCTTTGACAAAAGACCTTTTTATTCGATTTACATAAGCAAATCACGTGATAGGCGGATCAACTAGTATTTTACCGAATCCCTGGGTCCTATTACTTGACATGTTGTTGCGGGTGTTTATTACTGGTGTTTCCGCCATAGAAGTCGAGCGTACCCGTGACATTCACGTGATTTTGGGAGTTTGGTCCGCAGGTTGTCCGGTGGGTCCGGCAAGAAGTACCTGGAGTGGAAGTCAAATTGACTATAAAAGTGCCTTGATCTTTACTGTGAACAACATCATTTTTTTATCTTTTAACTTTTACTTTATTTTTATCCTTTATTAAACAACTCTTATTTCAACAATCGAACCTTTAAACAAACTTATCACTTGTTATACATTTAAATTACAACATACCGACAAACTATCTACACTTAAGAACTTGATACACTCTTTCGCATTTACCCATTTAAGTTATAAATTTACATATAACACTGTTGATACGTTCGTATATTGGTTTTGTGTTTCATTTGATCTCTCCTTGGTCACGTGCTAGTCACGTTGATTGGTAGTATAAATACGTCGTTTAAATATTTTAATAAACCTTAGAGGAAGATTTCTAGTTACCGTGAATAATTATTAATAGAAAAGGTGAGATATTTCACAAGCTTCAAACATCTCATAATTTTTTTTCTTTAAAAAAATCAATCAAAAAAAGCATGACTAAGTTTTTTTGAAACTTAATCATTAGGGATTGTAATTATATTTACTGATTTATTATTAATTTACAAGTTATTATTAATTTCTATTCTCATTTTAAATTTTATTATAATATTATAATCACATAATCATAAATGTTTCTCTTAGCTCTTCTTTCGATTAAATTTTGGAAAACATATTCTATTGAAATCGTGGCAATACAAGTAGTGGAGTTGCCATCCCTCTGCCTGAATAGTGCAATCTATCTAATACTTTTTAAATATACATATGTACCTTGAGCCATTGGTAAACGAGTTGATGACTTTGAAGGATGGTGTCCAAGCTCGTGTTCCCTCTACGGATGAAAATATTACTGTAAGAGGTGCTTGCACTTTATTTGTTTGTGATCTGCCCCTGCTCGTAAAGCGCTCGGCTTTTCTTATTTTAATAGTACGTATGCTTGCAGACGTTGCGATGTTGCTTTCCCCCGCTTGCCTGGCTCTAAATTGCACAACTTCTCCGCCTTGAATGTTGATGACATCCCTCGACGAAACCAAAGTTCAAATTTGAAATACGCCAAACAATTTAAAAATATTAACAGCCACACCGCTCGACAAAAACACGTTCAAAAGCATGGGACTCGTTGGAAAGAATTCCATCGACTTTTCTACTTGGACGCTGTAACATTCACTCTGTTTGATCCTATGCATAATGTTTGGATTGGCACTTGCAAGCGTATTCTGCATCATATTTTTTTAAAAAGGGAACTTTTGACTAAAGAACACTTGAAGCAAATGACTGAACTGTGCAAGAATATTACTCTTCCTCCTGGTTTTGACTCAACCTCAATTAGCAGAAAGATCTCTCTTGGCACTGGTTTTGCATTTACATATATGGAAAGGAAGAAATGATGAGCAACCTGCACTATCACGCTCACTCGACGGTAATGTAATGACCGTTTGTTGAAAAGTCCCTTAACTGATTTTTTTTGTGAAAGAACATAAATTACCTTCGGACCTTGGGACTCTCATCAATGTACAAAAAAAACAAAGATAAATTTTACAAATATATTAAACATTGATGTGTCTACGCGAGTTGACACACAAAAAAATAAGGCAACTAGTAACTAAACAGCAATAGCTAAACAATTGAATTTTTTACTACTGCATTTGATATCAAAGCACTTATAGTAATCTATTTAGACAACGTTTATCGATGACATTGAGGATTAACGTGAGATAAACAGTGTAGCTTTGTATTATAAAATGATTGATGTGTTTACAATTCGAACAATAAAAAAATTTACTGTTAAAAGAAGTAACAATAATCTGTTACCAACCAATAACAGCACACGGTTTAACAGATCTGATGTGCGATAACACATAAATTTATTTACATAAAATCACATTTTCAAACAAGGGGACTGTGCGCGCATTCTTGCCTAGTGCCATGTTTACTACATATGACTTAGGTGTGTTTGCTCATAAAAGTAGCCATCCTGCATGGTATGCCTGCCAGTATCTTAAAAAAAGACAACCTTATTCTTATAGCACTCTTTATTGAGTTTTTCTCGAATTTTCTTACGCTTGGACCACGAGGATGAACAGAGGTGGTACTTTTAGGATATGTGAGGCGTTAGACAACAGTCCAAAAACGTCCGATCGCCTTCGTGTGCATCTTTACCGTTTCCAATCCCCAGCAGACTTTTTATTACTAGGTTGAGTGGTAATAGCCGTGGAACTTGATGAATTTATAAGACTAAGAAAAATTAATCAAACAAAACGTGGGTCTATTTTATTTTATTAAAAGAAAACTGAACTCTTTAAACTATAACTTCTACTTCTACTTATATACTTTTTTGATAGTGGCTGTATGAGAGGTTGTTTGTTCCTGATTCATGTGATCATCATCGTTACTGTTATGATACACATGATTACAGGATTGACAGTCTGTTTACCCTGTGTTGTTAGTAAAGGGTTTGTGTGTTTTTAAAAGTTTAATATCAAACTTGTTTCAACATATGTCAGACAGGTCAATAAATAAGCAGTATCCCTTGATTCATCTTTGTGCTTTTATTTTTATAGAAGCTTGTTTTCTCTCAGTCGTGATTAATATCTGTTTGGGTATTATCACGTTTCTAATAATTCTCGTATTTAATCTCTATAATCTGAATGACCGAATTTTACTGGATATATTCTAGAGGATTGTCCCTTCCATTGATTAAAGAATTAATCATTTTCCCTTCGAGCTGAACTAATAAGAGCAAACATTACTAAAAATATGATTGGATCATATTTAATATATAATGGGGTTTATCAGATCCAAGTATCGAGATAACTGATATAAGGCCATTATAACAAAAGGAATGCTTGTTCTTGTAAAATTCAAATATTGGTCAAATGTGTGTTGCATCTGTCAATCTGGAACAGAGTGGTTATTTCTTAATAGAAAATGCATTGCCTAATTGTTTCCAAGCATCCGCTATTCTACAGGTATGGGATAATCGCATCTATTATTTTATACCTGGTTTTGGAGTCTCGTATCTTTTAAAGCACTATTATTGTCAACTTTAATTCATACGTTAAACCTTGTGATATTTTCATATGATGTATTCTTTCTACCATAGGGAAATATCGGGATTGATATGTATACAAAATGTAACCTCTGAACTAATAAGAGCAAACATTACTAAAAATATGATTGGATCATATTTAATATATAATGGGGTTTATCAGATCCAAGTATCGAGATAACTGATATAAGGCCATTATAACAAAAGGAATGCTTGTTCTTGTAAAATTCAAATATTGGTCAAATGTGTGTTGCATCTGTCAATCTGGAACAGAGTGGTTATTTCTTAATAGAAAATGCATTGCCTAATTGTTTCCAAGCATCCGCTATTCTACAGGTATGGGATAATCGCATCTATTATTTTATACCTGGTTTTGGAGTCTCGTATCTTTTAAAGCACTATTATTGTCAACTTTAATTCATACGTTAAACCTTGTGATATTTTCATATGATGTATTCTTTCTACCATAGGGAAATATCGGGATTGATATGTATACAAAATGTAACCTCTACTCTTGACAGTGGTTCCATATCTTAGTGAGGTAGCTAATCTCAATAAGATCCATCAAAAGGAGAACACAGATTATATAGATCAACTAGTGTGATATGATTGAATGAGAGCATTACTGATCTTATTCATTCATATCGTTTAATTATACTTTTTTTTGTACATAATTTCTTTATTTATGGTGTGGGCGCATAATTAAATAAAAAGATTGATTTCTGCAACGATTATAGAATTAAGTGGGTTTCATTAAATGAATGATATATTATGTGTTATAAGACTATTTACGATAATTATTATTGAGTAAATGATGTGTCTATACCTGCTCAAATATTACACGTATCTGTTCTTTGACCCAACCTATATACGTATTCATTTTTAATAATTTACGAAAATATTTTAAGTATATAGAACTTTTTTTATACATATATATGTCTGCTAACATACAGACAATAACTTACATTGATATTGTGATACACAATTGATATTCTGATAAAACTATGTTCGTTAATCTGAGACAAGCATTGTAGGACGTAAACTTGCGAACAATATTCATATGAACCGAGCCTTCAACAGAGCTAGTACCTCTAGCACATTTATACAGAGTCAATCCTTTTTTGTCTGTGCCAATGTCAGTGTACAAAGTTGGGCCACCTTTAACGTTAGAAACATGACCCAGGCGGATCTCTTCCAAAACAGCAGCCGCGACCTTTCTTGCATCTTCGTCGAAAAGTGGCCTTCCGCTTTTAACACAGAGAGTGTCACCATAGGTGCGAAAAACCTCTATCAACTACTAGAGGATAAAGTTCCACCGGGGGAGGGATATATTTTTTTAATCCAATTTAAAAATGTAGTCAATAAAGTCTGTAAGCAGTATTGTTTTCCAGTCACTTCCAATCGAGATCAAGTACTCCTCTACTTTTTTCTTGTCTTTCGAATTCACTACAGACAGAGCATCCCTAAACTGCGCATGAAATCTTTGGACATACAGTACCATGTTTTGTGAAATCTTAAACCATTTGCATAATATGAAATGCATCCTTTAAAATACGAGAAGGAACTGTTTCTTGATCACCAGAATTATTTTTATCATCACCATTGTAAGTGGACTCAGGCATAGGGATTTCTTCGGCAGAGGCTTCTTTGTCACGGATATAAATACTTTCAGATGCCGTTTTAAGACATCTGTTGTTGATCAAGGCGACAAATGGAGCGTCTCCAAATAATCCCAGAGTTTTTGTTTCATTCACCGTACTGTAACAATCTAATAACATACCCGGTATCTTAACGTCATTTACCCTTACAGCGCTCTTTCTTGCTTTGATCGCCTCCTCTGCGTCTACACCTGGCAGCAAAGAACAGCCTACTAGTCCTACATTACATCTATTACATATCTACTTTGTGTTGACGACTACAAAAGAGAACTACAAATTGTATATAATTACATATAATATTTTAAGATATCAATATCAGAGTAGAAATTTTGCTCATGTATATTTTTTGATTATTAATATGATTACATTAGCTTCGCAGACCTATCCAGTTGAATCACAAGTATAAGAAAACATCTTTCAGTAACCGCATACAATTCTAGACTTCCCGTCAGCTCAGCCAGATAAGAGTTGTATATAAATGTAGAGTAGATGTAATTTATAGTTGTAAGAACTTGTTCAATGTTCTCTTAGTAAAACGGACGTTTTAACACTACTTGTTTTTTCGTTTTATTATTTTATTTTTTTTAGTGCAATACAATCTATTTATACTGCCACACAGTCTGTAATATTTGAGCAGGTATAGATAAATCATTTACTTAATAATAATTATCGTAAGTAGTCTCATAACACTCATATATCACCACTCATTTAATAAGAATGCTGGAAAAGAGTGGTACAATTATCGATCTTCCCCAGAAAGAGAAATCATCGAACACATATTCACTAAATTCAATGAAAACAGTATAGAACTTACTCTGAACTCTGATCGAATAAATTGATCTAAATAGAAATCTGATTTATACGGGGTTGAGTGATGAAAGTAAAAGTTTAACTTTAAAGATTTTAAAGTTAAACATGTAATGAAGGTTGACACTTCAGATTGGTCTATTATAAACAATGTACTTGGATAAGCTCGACTCACCAATAAGACTTTTTAAATGACATAAAGGTCGTCTTCAACAACTGGATACATTTGTACTTCAGACGACTTTTTATGACTAAAATTTCATTAAGCTATCTTCTCAAAGGTTGTCCGCAATGAAATCATTGGCTCTTCTCATAAGTAGAAGAAATAATGTTGCGATAATACTGTACATCATAAAGAAAATAGAATACCCAGCAGACTTAACTATCGCAAAAGTATATGAGAGTAGCTGTAGTTATAGTTTCAGACGTTAGTTTTCTTTTGAATAGAAATAATAAATCACACCACGTTTAATCTCGTTCAGTTTTAGTTTTCTTTTGAATAGAAATAATAAATCACACCACGTTTAATCTCGTTCAGTTTTAGTTTTCTTATTTTATTTTACACACCTTAACTTACCTTGAAATATCACACAGTCGGATATGTAGCTAATTTCGATAAGCAGCTGAATTAAAGTTGGCTGAAAACTTAGAGAGAAGTTGTGGATCTTAGACAGCAATTTACAGACCATTAGCACAGCATGTTCATATAAATCGCATATCTACAGCAGTAATTGCTGCAAACAATGTACTCAAATTGCAATTTTGACTGACCAGTGGAGTCCATATAATTGCGCCCGCCTCCACTATTCCTTCCGTTCTCCCAACTCTGGCCCCAAAGCCTTCTTTTTATGGTGATATAGGTCCTGTATGAATAACCATCTTTTCCCCAACTCCAGCGCAAGATCGACAGAGGAAGTTCTATGACAAAAACTCTACAAGCAAGGTGATCTGGCTCTAACCAGAAATTTACTCAAGACAGGTTTTCCGAAAGCTCCTTGTTGCTTCGTGATTTATCTAATAAAAAGATTGGGTATAAGGTGGATATTATTATTAGACATCAAGAGTGCGGTTCTTTATTAGAAAAACATGGTGGTGGGTGTTTACATATTAAATCGCTATCTTAGATCTAACGTTATGTTAAAATGCAATGTTCCATATACCATAAGTGAGCCATCACTCTCTTCAAAGAGCGGGGTCTGCTTCTGAAGTGACGACTTACAATTCTATTTCATAAAATTGTAGCGCAGGTGTAAACCAATTAATAATCTATGACGCTGCTGTGATTATTGGGGTAGTTTCTACCCGTACTAGCTCGATGGCCATCGCTTCCACAATTTGCACATACATATACTACCACTCACGCTTAGTAAACAGAAAACGCTAGTTTGCCGAATATGTCACCACCTTGATTGTAACTTGTTGAGCAGTATACTCCTTCAGCTATTAAATACAAGAAAGGTTAATTAGTCTGCCATCACGAAGATCTCAAATGGAGATCTCTAACAAAAGGAAACTTGCAAAAAGAAAGTAGAAAGGCGGCACTATTGTCATTATTTCTTCGCCTTCGTCTAATAGAGAACATGTTTCAAAGTTGCCAAAAAAGAAAGAAAGGAGAAAATTTACGCGGTCCATCTAATTAGGCCAATCAATTTTTATTATTAAAGTGTGACCGTTTTATGTAGAGAACAACGTTAAATTGTGCACTTTTGAATATATATAGATATCAATCCAATTAACGATCGTCATCTCTTGGAAAATGTGTTCAAAAAACTCAAAGAAATAAGAAAAGAAGTAGATGGAGAGAGATAGAACGAGAGTGATGTGGGAACTCAACGGAATACATAATAACAATTGAAGAAGTCTTTTTTACTGAAATTAAAAATGGGCTATGTTGTGTTGTGACTTTATTGAAAATTTTGAGCAGTCCTTTTGGGGCTTAGATAATAAGGGGATATAATATCACAGTCATATTGACTTTGAAAATTGCATGAGTCATTATCAAGGACCAATTAAAACCACGAAAAGGCTTAGGTAGGGGAATATACAGTCATATTGACTTTGAAAATTGCATGAGCCATTATCAAGGACCAATTAAAACCACGAAAATATATGGAAAAAGATATAAAAGGGCCACTTTTTTTCCCCTCTTTTTCCTTTTTTCTTTTCTTTTTTTCTTCATATGGCTATGCTTGTCCTATGGATAAAAGTTCTCCGTGAAGTAGGTCAAGTAGGTACGCCGCCCAATATATATTGTTTCAATGAAGGGCATGCAAGGGGTCCGGCTCGTAAAAGCAGCGGGAGTTTTGTGCACGGCTTTTTAGGACTGGTCATCCTACGCTGTAGTATGCTTGTTTATTGAATCAATAGTATTGTGGTTGGTCGGGGCTCTTTTCCCTTGGAGTACCTTGAGTCTCTGGTTTTTCCCTCCTTAGTGAACGGGTAAAAGGGTATTCATTGGTAGAGGCTTCCTCGCAGCGATACCCGGGCAACGCTTCTAATATTTCTAAGATATTAGAGCGGCAACTGTCTACCAACTTTTTTTTATATATTTATATTCAAAAATGAAAATGAAAAAATGAAATAATAATGACTTCACTTTAAAAAAATAAAACGTCACTCTAAAGAATAAAAATATTTCGCTTTATTTTAATTTATTTTGAATACATCATAATTAAATAAGACTTGTAACTCTTTCAAATAAAAAACAAATTTATGTGTACTCCTGTCTTGAAAATGTTCCATCATATTTTTTTCATATGTATAAAATATGATGTAAGCAAATACACAATAAAGCCTTATATAGGTACAGTATGATGGCTTAATACCAACCACAACAACTAGTCTATATAAGCCACAGTGTGACTTGACATAAGTAAATTTATTCTTTATCATAACGTACCTCATTCATTGGCTGACACGATCACATTACTTCTATATTTGAACAATGAAAAAATTTATTGTATAATATTTAGAACTACGTGCATTTTAAAATACAAGGATGCGCTGCCAACGCTGCGTTCAATTAAATCACCGTGTCATAACCGTCACTCTTGTTATCAATTAGATTTTAGTATAAAAGATTTGAAATTATCAATTAATCTTTTTGCTATTGCCGTTAAACCTCTAGTTGTTATAATTTTGTGTGTCTAGCTTTCGTAGACAAATCAAAAGTAAGATGATTAGGGAGGAAAGAAGAATTACGGCGGATTTTTAGGGAAGGATTTGCTGGTGAGTTGTTGGTAATAGCAAAAATGGTGTTCCCAGTGAACATCTATATTAAGGGAGGGGAGCTTTTAACCTTGTGGTATATAGGCCCACCTTATCACTAATCGAATAAGAATACACTTCAATTTCGAGATACAATAATAATATAGATATTATTATTGCCTGTTAACCTATAGATTACACGTTTCTATCTGACTTAATGTACTTTTGCTGTCATATAAATTATCAATTAATTCATTGGTAGTGTTTCACTCAAACACGTAAAATTTTTTATTTAAGTTCTAATCATCTTTTGACTTATGGATCTTCCCAT
>KK076457.1:3316-18568 GCA_000587855.1 Mucor irregularis B50
GATGAGTTGTCAATGAGTCCAGATGAGTTGTAACAGAGATGTAGTTTATTGAGTAAAGTATGATAAGGAGTAAAAGAGTTATTTATATAGTTTAGACGCCAGACTATTAATTATAGTCTGGGCGATGACGTGTAACCTAAGCCTACGTTTCTTATCACGCATTGGTGTAACCGGCTTGAACTGCTTGCGCTTATTCTTATTGTTTTTACTAACCTGTAACTCATATTCCAAGTCATAACTGCTTTTGAGCTTGACATGACTGTCGAGCTCTCACTACTAGCTCTGGCCAATGATAATGCTCATATGAAACGTGACATTCACGTGACCTATTTTCAACATAACGTGATATGCACGTGACTTTCCTGGCCCGGACTTTTAGATGTCCGTATAAATAGTATTCGTGATTGAAATTGAATAAAATAACCTCTCTTTACTATTTAAAATAGTGTATACGTGTTAAAGTGTTCTTATATCATAACTACATTATATTACAACTATTACGAGTAGAATAAGCACCTCTAGCATATATACGAGTTCGACATGACCTGAAATCAAAAATTAATATATATCGCTAGGAAATAATTTGAAAAACACGTGATAATCATGTGACCGCCCGGGCGATCCGTGTCTGATTGTCGAACCCATTTTGATTGTCTCTTAAACGATTTATGCTAATCTAACAGATAGCCAATTCAGCGACACATAATTTTATTTCAAGCATTACTGTCATTATTCAAAAAGGAAAGTATATAGAACATACACCATAGTCATATACAAAAGAAGTTCAATAAATTGAGTCTTGCTCCCTCTGATTACTGGTGTAAGGGTCATGTCTAAATACCGATTAATTTGACAGTGTCAACAACTAAATGTCAGTTCTTATAAAGTTACCACTGTCATCGTCGTTGCGAGTTTTTAAACTTTCTGCTCTGCTGCTGCTGTCGTCGGTAAAGTTGGGTATTGCCAGAACAGAACTCTGCCAACCACCGAACCCTATGGCAAACACGTACATGTCGTTCAATGCTTCAACAACAGTGGGCGTTGATTTATGTGTTTCTTGATAATCTGGGCCATGACCCAGTGCACCCGAACTATAATTACCCCAAGTCAAAAGTTTGCCTCCATTGGTTACAGCTCCACAATGGTAATCACCAAACGAGACTTTACAGATGTCTTTGTTTTGTAAACCTGGTAACATGACAGGTTGTGTTTCTGAAGTTGCATCCACCTTTCCCAGCAGCACTTTACCATCCTTAGTATAGACTGCAAAATTATCAAAGTTGCCAGTTATGAATCGTTTCATTGAGCCGTCTCGTTCATTGACTTCCTCTTTATCCTTGGCACCGAAATGAATAAGTTCTTGTACATGATGGGTTGGTTGGCGAGAAAATTCTTCTATATTGCCAGTTGCGAGTTTCAAAACTCGACCCGATCGAGTTAATGCAAGTGTGTAGCCGTCCAACCCAGTAAGTTGGACTATCTCATCTTGGGGTTCCTCTGGGTATAAAAGTGAAAAATCTACTCTTGGTGCAACTATCGTCGTAGCTGCAGGTTCAACTTGTGCTTGTGAAGGAATAATCCAATCAGGTTTTGGTACGATAAATAAGGCACCTTTGTCGGTAAGTACAGAAGAGTAATTCCAATTAGCAACAACTTGAACCACTTTCTCATCTGTTTCCAAAGGTAGTGAAACTCGCTGTAAGGTGATGTGATTGCTCCAATGCCAGACATGGCCATCTCTAGCCAAACCTATGACGTGCCCTCTCCCAGTTGAAATAGAGCGGAAAGGGACCTTTTCCTGCGTTTCGTTTAATTCTTGCAGTTTTACAGGATGTACAAATCGTTTTGTGCCGATGGACATGCGAGGAGTTATATCTTGCTGCATCTATTGACCAAACTTGCAGTTAATAAGAATTCAGCAGTTAGCTCTACTTTAAGTCAAAAACGTTACAGTTCCCCACATCCAAACAGAGCCAGAAGTATCCAAAGCGTGAAATGACCAACCACCGGATATGATATCGATGATATTTTTTTCTTGAAGCGAGACAACTTCTTGAGGCTCACTAACTTGGTTCAGGTGTCTAAACCTAGGATTTCTTTAACAAACAAATGAGTTTGTATGCAAAAAATCTTAATAGTATACTGGCTGACCTCACAGATTGAAATGTATTTGCGCTTGGACTTTGTTCAGGTCTTAATCCTAGACGATCATCATGGTTTTCACCCCATGTGAACACTTTTGTGTCAACTTTCAATGCAATATACAAATGTTTCCATCCCTTATATCGAAACACGTTATCTTGAGGGATATTGAACTCTACAAAGCATAAATTTCTCCAAAGGTGCTCATCGTTGGCCAAGTAGTTTAAGTGTTTAGAGACCATTGATAGATTTATCAAAGACTTGCTATCTAGCAAGGAAAGTATATTTCCAAGTAATATTTCTACAGGTAGTTTTGTTAACATGGTTAGCGAAAGAGAACTGAAACTCGAAGGAAATGGTAAAAATATGCTCGAAATCCATTTTATAAATTACGGCGGAGTTTCATAATTCAATTCCGTCATGTTTATGCATCATCAGTGTTACTATGTCGATTTAAGAATTTGTTGAATTTATTGAATGCGGATTTATGAAGTATAAAATGAAATTATGCTAGAGTGAAGGAGATGAGGGTAACAATTCATTTAGAATTTGTTTAGCGATAGTTTACGATCAGTATCTTAAACTGTGATACCAGTAAGTGGAGCGGAAGGAATTAGTTGTTCGTGATCCGAAATACTTGAGAGCAGGTTAAGGTGAGTTTTATCAGAAATTTTGGCGGTATGATAATTTCGCAAGAGGACGTCCACTTGTTCGAGATTTAGCGCCTTGATATCAGCTAGTTGCTTGATCTTGGTAGTAATATGTTTAGCATCTTCGTCAGTCATATCACTGAGTTGAAGTTGTTCGATTCTATTCTTTACAGCGTTCCAACCAGTAAGACGATGGCCGATACTGACATAACGAGACATACCAAAGTCTTCAGGTCGAAGAATTTCGTAAGTAGAAGGATTATTGAGTATAGCCTTGGCATGAATACCAGCTTTGTGAGTGAACGCACAATATCCAGTAATGTAGTTGTTGAAGGGAACTGTGACATCGACGGCTTCAGCAACCAAGTTTTCAGCTTCACGAATTGCCTTGACATTGTATTTACTCAGAACGTACTGTCTGTCAGACACATACATGCGAGCTAAGAATCCACCTAAAGCAGGAATACCATTACGTTCACCGATACCAAGTATGCATGTATCAACATGAGTAGCACCGGCCTCAAGAGCTGTAAAAGCGTTAGCAATCGCACAACCCGTATCGTCATGAAAGTGACATCCGATATCACAATTGACAACACTACGAAGAGTTTTAACAAGCTGATAAACCTGACGAGGATTGGCACAACCAACTGTATCTGCAACACCAACGCGATTGACACCGATACGATCAACGGCTTTATAAACAGCTAATAGATCGACAAGATCTGATCGGAAAGAGTCTTCAGTGGAGAAACGAACCTCAAGTCCCTCATTCTTGATAAAAGTAATAACTTCAACAGCAGTTTTGATAATGTATTCCATGCTTTTACCGTGGGAGAACTCACGCAGGAAAGAAGAAGTTCCAATAAATACATTCACACCATGCACACCAGTTTTAACAGCTATGCGGGCATCATCCATATGGCAGCGGATATGAGTAAGAATTTTAGCCTTTAATCCAAGGCCGACTATAGTTTTGCAATCATTAAAAGAGGTTTCGGAGGCGGCAGGTGAGGTCAACTCAATATAGTCGACACCAACAGCATCAAGAGCTTTGGCAATTTCTAAGCGACAAAAAAATATGAATATTTTGAAACAGTTGAATTCATCAAAAGATATTTACCAATCTTCTTTTCAATCGTAAAGAAAGCATTGGCAAACTGTTCGCCCTCTAATATCGAAATTGCATTAGCACTGGTCATTAATCTTATCGTTTATTTTTGGCAAAGTCATACCTCTCAATGTTGTATCAATGATTTTGAAACTCGAGACATTTGACATAGGGTCATACTTGGTAGCATAAGGCGAAATAATTGGTTCACGTTGACGTTCTTGAGAGCCAGTATCATTTTCTGCTAAATCTCTAGGAGGGGCCATTTTTTTTAAAGTATATTTTGTTAAGTGGGTACGTTCATCTAGTAAAAAGCCAATCTTTTTATACGAAATGTGCATTCCCCAGATTTGCGATTTCTGGATGATTTCAATGATTATAATCTTGTCTCGCTTTCCTTTATTAGACATTTTGAAAAGATCAAAGTCACATCTTCACCAAAATCGTTCAGGTGCTAAGTAAGCATGAAGAAAAACTTATGAGATATTTACTCAATCTCTTTTTCTTACCCTAATTTGGATATCCACTTTCTCAAACAGATTAGATAAATGTGGGTCGACTTACTAGAAGGCTCTACAACTTTCGATATGTATGTGTCCTTTGTCACTTTTAAACGTCACAAAAATGTTATTTTTTTGGTAAAAGTATCAGGTCAGTGCACGATAAGCACTGCGTAAAGAGTAAGCTTTATGTTGAGCGATCATGTCGTTGAGTTTATACATAACAGGGGACTCGAGATATTTCATAGAAAATCTGTTTGTTTGTTACATAAGAATGATCATCGATAACAGTGAGGATACAGTGCGGATTATTGACGGATTTTGAAACGCCAGAAATCCAACACGCGAATTATTTTGTTGGAGGCGTCTCTTTCAAATCTTTTTAATTTTACTTGACGGTTTTTTTTAAACAATGTTGACTTATGGTGGGAGAGGGAAATCACATAAGAATGTAAAAATAGGAAGACATATGAATGACCGAAAGACTTATGAACTATTTCGTAACGTCGTATACGTCTTGGACGACTCTCTCCCGGAGCTGTTGAAAACCAGAGTATGTTTATTTTGAGTGGAGGCTGTCGTTACAATACTGATCTAGATCCTCTCTTCTTAGCTGCGGAAATTGCTTTTAAATAATGGAGGAACACCTGGTGGTTCCTTTTACGACGAAAATAGCCAACCAACGTGTGAAGACATCAAGCCTAACTTGTATATATCTCAAGACAAATTATACCCGCATAGCAGCGAAAGCACAGTGCACTCAGTAACGGTAAAAGATTCAATAAGGACAATGGAAAAGGAAGCGTTATTTAAAATCCAGCTCTCTCTTTTAGCCATTATGGGTCGAAAAAGCTGTATCCCTTGGATTTGTTCACAAGTACGACTAAGAATGATGAAATGTATTGGATCAATCATCTCTTAACAATTGACGTATGCTTTATTTCTAGCTTGTCCTATTATTCACCTGTACTTAAACAGTTCCTGTCCGGTGTTGTGCTGCTTTTGTTAGATGTAAGTCATAGAAAGTTACCGACTTGTTCGCTCTGTTAATAACATTGAATAGTTGCCAGATGCAGATAGCAATTCGATAAAGAATGAAATTAAAAGATATGGTGGACAATACCGAGACGACTTCTCTGAGGACATAACACATTTAGTATGTCTTGATCCACGAGGAACTCAATATACGCAATGCATAGAGCAAAACATTCCAGCTGTTCTACCGCAATGGCTTGATGATTGCTTCCGACAGAGGAGGAAAGTGGAGACCGACCTATATCAATTTCCGAATCCTATTGTCTACTACGAAAATAGTGTGGATGTCGCTAAATTATATCCCTATTATGACAAGGAGGCTTTCGCATCCTCATCACCAGAAGACGATTACAACATGGTATTTGAAGACGAAGTTTTTTACTTTGGAAAGGATATCAGCTTCAAAGAAGATTTTAAACAAATACTGACGGAAGCCATTGTTAAAGCAGGAGGGGCAGTCGTGGATAAATACAATCATCAACATGTCACTATAGTTATCTTGAAACATCGATCGACTCATGAATGTAAGATGGCCTACAAAGATAAAAAATTGATCGCGAGTCTTTGGTGGGTTACAAATACATTGTCAAGAAGATATTGGTGCTCACCATTATCCACGTTGTTGGATTACCCTACACCACCAGGCGGATTGCCAGGGATGGAAAATTGTGTACGCTAATCATATCACAGCACAAATCAGCGATTACGAAACTAAAAAAGATCATTGTGTGTAGGTAATATCAATAGCAGGATATGGAAACGTAACAAGATATTATTTGAGAAGACTTTTACTTATACTTGGTGCGAAGTATGACCCTGGTTTGACATCTGACACAACGCATTTGATATGCGGCAGAGCTACCAGCGAAAAATATAAAGACGCCACGGAGAGACCGAATCGCTTAACGATTGTCAATCATATATGGCTAGAGGACTGTTTTCAACAATGGAAACTATTGGATACTACTGCAGATGAACGCTATAAATTTATTCCAAACGAAAAAAAGCTACTGGGATCATGCGCTGGAAAATTACACCTACTCGATACAGAATTGCAAAGATGGATGGAATCAGACACAATACCTGCTTATAGAATCGCCAAGTTCAGCTATGAACGACAGTCAAGCAGTGGTGACGAAAGAGGATCTCTTCATGTTCGTAAGCGCCGAAAGGCAGCTGTTGCAGCCACAAGCATTTACTTATACTTGGTGACGAAGTATGACCCTGGTTTGACATCTGACACAACGCATTTGATATGCGGCAGAGCTACCAGCGAAAAATATAAAGACGCCACGGAGAGACCGAATCGCTTAACGATTGTCAATCATATATGGCTAGAGGACTGTTTTCAACAATGGAAACTATTGGATACTACTGCAGATGAACGCTATAAATTTATTCCAAACGAAAAAAAGCTACTGGGATCATGCGCTGGAAAATTACACCTACTCGATACAGAATTGCAAAGATGGATGGAATCAGACACAATACCTGCTTATAGAATCGCCAAGTTCAGCTATGAACGACAGTCAAGCAGTGGTGACGAAAGAGGATCTCTTCATGTTCGTAAGCGCCGAAAGGCAGCTGTTGCAGCCACAAGCATGCTGAACGCAATCATGCCAGACGCAAACGCATTTGAAAGGGAAAGATCAAAGCAGAGCTATCGTTGAATCGCATCTCGTGAAAATACCGCAACATTTAAAAACGGACCTCATTTATATCAAAGCCCACAAGCAGGTGCCTTGTGATGGTTATAATTCATTCAAGGGCTAGAATAGTTTATTAACTCTACTACTGTCCAACTAAAGTTCTTTTTCTTTACAACATTTAAACTAATAATCGTTATCATTGCCCGTAATACGCTCCACCCCCATAAGACTGCTGTGTCTGTCCCTGTGAATACGCATAGCCATAAGCTTGCTGTTGCTGTGGTTGTTGCGCGGGTGTTTCAACACGAGCTTGCTTAGCATAGGGATAAGCGGAAGCATCAGCTTCTGCAGGGCGTTTCAAATTTGGTGTTTCTGCATCAAAGTTGGTAGATGCCTTGACAGGGTTTCTATTAAGTGTATGAATTGATTTACCTCGTTCCAAAAGGTATTCTCTATATTTAAGATTAATCTCTTTTTGTGATTCTTTCTTCAAACCAACTCGAGCTTTCTTTATCACATCGTTGATACGTTCATCTGATCCCTCATCTACGATATCGCAATCAGTATCATCACACAATCCTATTTTGTTGCATTAAATTACCATAAAAACCAAGTTCGAAGTTGAGATAATTCATCCAAAAGAATTTGCTGTCAAAATATGTCTCTGATGATGTCAAATACGTTTGTCTCGCCTTCTCAATTTGTCCATTCTATTTAACCAATTTTAGTTGAAGTGGAAACTAAGTAAAAATCCTACCCTTACCAGTTGTAGATATCTAATGAATTGAATAGTGAAAAAAGCTTTAGCTTGATGATCCAGCACATCTGAATTGATATAGTCATTAATCTTATTTTCGAATACACTTGTATCTTGTCTTCTTTCAAAATGAAGATAGTTCATAATAGTTTCCACATGTTTAGGCACTAAAAAAAAATGCAGTTAGTACAATTGCTCTCTACTGTTGACATTTGTCAAACCTACTAGATTTCAGTATAGATTCGTAAGTTTCTCTAGAATGTTCTACATCGCCCTGCTCCTCATACAATAAAGCAAGGGCTATTTTTGTGCTGCAGCGCTCTTTTGGAATAAAGTAATTGGAAGCTCTTTGATATGCAGATTTTGCATCATCGATAAGATTTGATTGTGTCAACCATTGACCATAACGTAGCCAGAAATCCTCGTATTGTGCCTAATTTGATTTCATTGTTCAATATGCGGGTAAAATATTCATACTGCATCACTTACACAAGGTACTAAACATCTTTCATACAACGCACGAATACGATTTAAATCGCCTGCATTTTCCTCAAAGTCCAGATATTTACTCCAATTGTTAAGTTGAACTGCATCCAAAGGTTTTACATGAAAATAAGGTCGTTTGATTTCAGCTTCGTACACCCAGCGACTATTTGTTCCCTCTTGTGTCTTTTTGTAAACTGCCTTGGTTTGAGCATCTAATTTTTCCTTTAAAGCTGACTCCATTTCATCTGGTGATAATGATTGGCCGATTTCTGCTTTAAATACTTCTAAAGTGTGCGCATCTAATGCCTCTGAAGGTTTCATGTTTGAACGAAGCCCTCTCCATTTTTCGTAATAGCGAGCATATTGATGCATAGGAATCAAAACAATACGATCCAGAAGTGAAAGTACACGTTTGGGGTCTGCAAGTCGAGTCTCAGCGAAATCGATGTATTTATCCCAAAAAGGGTGAGCAAGAAAGTCGAGGCCTACGCAAGCAGCCGCACGTTCGAGTAAACTGTATCATTTCTTGGGTTATTGTCATGGATATTGAAAACTATTCTTAACGCTTACCTTTCCAATTCTTCGTTTGAGGCAGAGTGAGATAATTTGAAGTCGAGGTATTGATTCCAAAGATCGATTGAATTTATAATAGCTGCAACACCTCTTTCATAAACCTAGAAAACAAAGAGAATTTAGTCTCGTTCTACTTTAGCATGACATTGCCTCTTACTTTTTCTGCACTTTCGAACCCTAGAGCTGCCAACTTCCAATCGGCATACTTTTTCCAATAACCAAAACAAAGAGGAAATTTAGCCAAGAAGTTGTCGTATACGTTCTCTAGACGAGTAATATTTTCAGGTGGTGAGTTAGATGTAATGCCTCCATCGGCCCCTTCGGAAACTCGAATCAGTTGCTCCCAAGAAGCAAAATCTTCTGGATTTTCATTTACGGTATTCCAAAGGCGATCAACGTCTAATCCAGTTGCTTCAACGGTGGCCATATTTTCAGTACTATTTTTCGCGTTGAAGAGCACAAAAGCAAAAACTGCCGGTTTTGTTAATTTCAATGAATTTGAAAGAGCGCACTTATTTGCTCTTTTGAACCTGTGGAATACAACACTTGCCCAAGAGAGAAGATGCTCAACTCAAAGAAAAAAGACAAAGCATAGCTTAAGGGTGTGTAGATATTCAACGATTAGAATAGAAGAATGCAAAAGTATATCAATCCTAGACGTGCGATTGTTTTATCCTTTGAAAAAGCGTTTGGGGAAACTGCTTTGAATTTCAGTCAGAGGGTGATAGAAAAATTCACGTACATATCGCCTGATCTTCTTCCAGCGGCATGTATTGAGAAAGCAGCAAATTACAGCAAATATTTGATAAAATAATGTATGTCAAAGATTTGTTTATTTCAATACCAATAATAGCCCCCAAAATCCACAAATCAACAATAACAAAAAAAGAATCCCATCGAGGTATATAAAGAGTCAATAAAGAACAAGCCCAAGAGTAAAGAAAAAAATGTGAGAAAAGTATGAAACCACCAACCGGGAATGGATACAGGAGTGGGAAGAATAATAAGGGTTATACAATACCTGGATGATATACCTACAGAAACATAAGAAAAGAAGTGGTATGAAATAGAAAATAAAATAGATGATGAGAAAATTAAGAGGGTATGAAGTATGGATAGTAGAAAGGTTGGTGGTGGATGATAAAAAGGTTAAAAATGTACTAATGGGAACTCGTGGCGACGCATGCATTAACATGACTCCGCTCTTAAGGGTGTAATCTCAGCCGACTATGAATAGTCTAGCACCCCTCGATTGTCCTTTGAAGTACAGATGGAAATAAAAAAGTACCAGCAGCGCATAGTCCCCAAAGCAGAAAGAGATCCGGAAAGGAGCCAAGGTGTAGAGCCAGAAAATAGAGATTGAACCAGCCGAGGAAGTAAATGTTTCATCCTCCTACCTTGAGAACTAGAGGCGAAGCAGCATCTTGTGAATTTATTACGACACATAGCGTTGGATAAGTGATAGGAATATAGAAATAGAAAATTAAAAAGTTAGTTAATAAGTAAAATGTATACCTAATTCAACCATTAGATAGGATTGAAAATGCGATCGATTTCCTCTAAGGTCTTGCCCTTAGTTTCAGGCAGGAAGAAGCTGCCAATGAATAGAATAGTACAGCATGCTCCAAAGAAGTAATAACCACCATATATAGTATTGGCCATGAAGATGGGTGTTACAAAAGTCATGAAAATACCTATGGCCCAATTCAAACCATAAGCGAGCGCAATAACCTTGGCACGCGTGCGCATATTAGATACTTCAGCAGGATAAATGTAAGCGACAGGTCCCCAGCTATAAGCGTATGCAGCTTGGAAAATAAAAACAAAAGCAATCACACTAGCACTGGCGTGATTGTTGCTTAAACCAACGTTACCGTCCGCATCAATAACATTATATCCCTGGAATAATCCACCAACAATGTACATACAAAGACCCATAATAGCAGCACCTGAGACGAAAATAGCACGACGGCCTGCTCTGTCGATAAAGAGAACGGTAACCAAGGTGACGATCAGGACCAAAATATTACTTGCACCACTAGTAGCCAAGGATATACCAGTACTTCCGACACCAGCTTGTTGGAAGATCTGAGGAGTATAGTAACTAATAGAGTAGGTACCGGTGAAAGCAGCACCATTACCAGTAAAGAGAGCAAATAAAGTTCTCTTCAAATTAGTGCCACGGAAACACTCAATATAAGTACGATTGCCGAATGAACGCTCCACTTCAATTTCTTCACAGATACACCTAAATTCATTAATGACTTCGGGGTCTTCCACAGTAGACTCGTGAAGTCTAGCGATGACAAGCAAAGCCTCATCTCTACGATTCTTATCGACGAGCCAGCGAGGTGAGTAAGGTAAAAAGTAAGCAGAAGATAAGAGTACGCAAACAACCAATTGGACAAGAAAAGGAATACGCCATGCCCAATCATTGGTAATATAGGAAGCTCCAAAGTTAACAAAGAAGCCAACAATAGTACCAACAGAAGACATTGCACTGAACAATGTAATCAATCTTCCACGAATATCAGGAGGAGCAATTTCGGTGTGGTAGAGAGGGATTGCGTTCGTCAAAAAGCCTTCACCGAGACCAACAAAAAGACGACCAGCCATAAGTAATCCAAAGTTTGCACCGATGCACTCAAAAAGAGCACCAATGGCAAAAACACCAGTACCAAGCAGTATAGTATTCTTACGTCCAATACCATCTAATGATACAAAAAAATTGGTTTAAATAAGATGAAAAGATCAGCTATATCAAGGCATACTCTACCACAAACATTGCCCGAAAGCAAACCACCGATAGTTGCGGTGAGAAGCATCATTGCAACAAGAAGAGCTTGACGATAAGTAGCATCCTCGTTCAAGAAACGATCGATAAATGGCTCAAGCACCATTGTACCAGATATAGCACCAGAATCAAAACCAACGACAAAACCTCCACCAGCAGCAACAATACCAGCCATATAGAGGGACTTTCTTCCACCTCTATGAATGGTCTGCTTAGTTAAGATAGACTCACTGTCGAAATTTGGTACGTCTTTTATGTTCTTTTCAGACATTATTATACTAGTATTTAATAGTAGTATTTTAAAAAAGGTAAATAAAGCAAAGAGGGAAATTACTGTAGATGTGAAAAAAAAAGTTTTTTTAAATGAAATCTTTATCAAAACAGATCCCGAGAAAAGATATAAATACAAAGTCAGTCACATCAGTTTCTCATTTTCTAGTACTTGTGTACATCCGAAAGCACCCAACAATTTTTAAAAGAAAGATGCTCATTATGAATAGTGCTTTATCGTAAATGCTATTAAAGGGTGTTTGATATTGGAGTTTCGTAGTTGCAGCGTTATTTTCGCAGAGTTTGTGAGACAAACGAATTAGAGGTAAACATTCACACAAACAAATCATGCGTTATTGTTTTATACGCTGGAGAAACGTTGTTCCTCTGGCGTTTAAACACCTTGATGCAAAAGCGTTTACTATATACTAGTATTTAATAGTAGTATTTTAAAAAAGGTAAATAAAGCAAAGAGGGAAATTACTGTAGATGTGAAAAAAAAAACGTTTTTTTAAATGAAATCTTTATCAAAACAGATCCCGAGAAAAGATATAAATACAAAGTCAGTCACATCAGTTTCTCATTTTCTAGTACTTGTGTACATCCGAAAGCACCCAACAATTTTTAAAAGAAAGATGCTCATTATGAATAGTGCTTTATCGTAAATGCTATTAAAGGGTGTTTGATATTGGAGTTTCGTAGTTGCAGCGTTATTTTCGCAGAGTTTGTGAGACAAACGAATTAGAGGTAAACATTCACACAAACAAATCATGCGTTATTGTTTTATACGCTGGAGAAACGTTGTTCCTCTGGCGTTTAAACACCTTGATGCAAAAGCGTTTACTATCGATCTCAGAGTGAACGAATTGAATTCACTTCGAATGAGCTCCACATTTTGTACGTTTTGATATAATACAGACTTGGTAATCAGCAAAAATTCGCCAAGTAGAAATACAAACGGTGGTTAGTAGCAATTGCTATTAGGCGAGCTTAGAGAAAGTGGTGTCCAAAAGTGGTGTAACTCAACTTAAATTTTTTAGACAAATGATTTCATACAAGAGAACCTCTTGGCTATTGTTCTCGCTGTCATGGCACATTTCCCTCTCCTTGTATTGGTTTTTCAACGCGGAAAAAAATTAACAGACATAATCTATCAGCAACATAGATTGTTTGTCGATCCATGAATGATCAAAAATCAACTACCAACTTTAAAAAGAGAATCCAAGACGCATTCTCTTGAAAGCATTTCGATGTCTATCTGTTTTGTAAAAACTGAACAGAAGATACATACATATTGACGAAGGGGTCTCGACTCTCGCGTCTCTACCGCTACTCTATCACGTTAGAAGCACCTTTAAAAGCTTGGCCCGTGTTTGCCTGTCTGGCGTCTTGCTGATACGTACTTATGTGATATTAAACGCACACTTACAAATACATTGTATTCGTTTTCTTTCTTCTCCCTTTGTACTTTTTTACTCTATGCGATTGTTTGTCTAAAGACCAACATGCATTAATGTGATTTATTTGCGGTTCTTGTTTTCCCTTCTCAATCACAGTAAAAACATTCAGTATTTAGTTGGTTCAATTTGTCAATTAATCAATGCATGAGTAGTGTTCAAGTCAGAAGATCAATCTTAATATAAAGTACGTAAAAATGTCATCAGAAGATATATTTCTTTTTCTTTTCTCTTTCTTCATCCCTTCTCTCATCTTTTCCTTCAGTATTTCATAAATTTGTAACAAAATCTGCACGCACAAAAGACTCCATATGTATCCTACACACTGCTTCAAAGTGCAGGGACTGCAGAAGGTCGAGGCATTTAGTGCTCGTTTATCAATTGACAAGCTAATCACGGATCTATTTTGCCGACTTCCCTTATCTACATTGTTCTATCAACTAGAGGCTTTTCACCTTGAACACCTGCTGCGATTATGAGTACGACTAGGCGAGAAAATGATTCTTTCCCTTGGATTTTCAAGGATCGTCGTGAATGCACCAGACATAGCAAACAGTACAGTATTCCACCAGCAGGTAAATCTTTTCTCGAGAGATAGATTGGCCCTTTTTCTAACCTCATACGTACCGTAGAAGAGGTGAAGACCCGTTTGTCGCTTCTGAGGTCCTAAGGGAGAGAAGACATCCAAGAGACAAGCTAAAGTACTGCTTCACGAAAACTTTTGCCTCCACTTGGTCATTATTGGTTAGTATCGTTAGAGTTGGTGAGATTTAGCTTATCTATATTTTTACTAACTTCCAACTGTAGGACCGATGCCAAAGCTTATGGTTCTCTACTCCTTTCCGCCGGGCAGTTAGAAGGACTGAAGAGGAAGCCGTAGTGGAGGGGGCACTACTCCGGCCCTCTCCATAAAAAATTAAAAATGCCTTGTTTCACCTGCGACGATCGAAGCTGCCATGTACAAATAACCGGCCCTGCCCTCAGAGGTATGACCAGGGCAAGATTGGAGGGCATCTTAAGGTGCTCATCAATCTTGCCCTCCCACGTAGTGAAGAAGCGCTACCAAGAGTAAGTAGGAAAAGGTGTCTTTTATAAGGAGTTACTAATGCATTATTTCTGATAAATAGTTATGCGCTTCTTCACTTTAAAGATCAAGAAGGCGCTTCTATTTTTTTTTACGTGTACCGAATCGTGGGCACATTGCTGTGCGACTCTCTCCGCGGGGTAACCGTCAACAGGGCGTTGACAGAGGATCGTGACTCCGTGGAGTACGTAAGTAGTCAATTGTTTACATCATTGAAAGTGAAACAGCGTATATTAACAACATTTATGTTAGATCGAAGTGTAGGGTGAAATCGACACGACGAGTCACTGCTCCTGCATTGCTGATGGCAGTACTATCATGAATAGTATTGTCATCAGTAGTGACAGCTAGCAAACTCAATAGTTTGTCTTGTATTATCTTCCTTCCCTCCCCCTTCCTTTCCTTTCGTTTTTTTCTTGTACATATTTATCAATAAATTCTTGTATCAATATATATAGCTCTATATACATAACCGTTTACTAATGTATACTTCGAAACATGACATTTTTATTGTAGATATGTGTAGATAATTATAAATATTCAAAGATCCTTTCTGTCCAAGCTGCTTCATCTATGGGCTAACTCAAGAAACTTTGGTTTGCTTGAAATCGTAGTGCTATAAAATATTAAAGCTTTGATCTTGACAACATCTTCAAAAGATTTCATGTAGCGCAGTGCACGTAAAATAAAAACTATCTTTCAAGTCAGACTTTGCTTAATTTTCAATTGAAGTAGATGATATAC
>KK076459.1:0-190227 GCA_000587855.1 Mucor irregularis B50
GCCACCAGTAACATCAAGAGAGTTGATAGTGGTAGCAGTACTATTCAAGAAGCTGAGACCTTCCAGAGTAGTAGGAACAGTAAAGTTGATACCACTCAATACAATAGGGCCAATAGGAGTGTTGGTTTTAGTTGTAGCACTACCTTGAACCATAAAAGTATAGTTCTTGGAGGCGGTCAAAGCATAAGTGAATTGATTGTAGATAGCCTCTTGACCAGGAATACCAGCAATAGCAGTGTTATTTAAACCAAAATTGATGATACCAGCAGCTTGATTACTGACAGAGGGAACAAAAGGTGTGGACATAACTGCAAAGGGAGCTGTCTCAGCACCTGTGGTATTGATGGCAAGAGTAATGTTTTGACTGACTTCGCTAATGTTCAAAGAGAAACCAAAAGGAATTTGGAAACCAGCAGTTACATTAGGAGCATTAGCAATAGGAGAGTAAGGCGTAGCAGCATCGAACTTCAAATCCAAGTAGCCCATACTGACGCTGTTAATAATCTTTAAAGGAGCGGTGGATCCTAAAGCGACATTCAAGTTTACGGTTTTAAAGCCTTCAGAGAGCCATCCAATGGGGTTGACACCATCAGGAGCGCAAGAGATACCGACAGCAGTAGTATTAGAAACAACACCGGCAACATAATTGGAGAAGAGTACACCAACTTTTTGCAAAGCTGTGGTATCATTTTGGGGCTTAAGAGTACCAGAAAGAACAATATTGTTATCACCCTTTTGAAGTACAACGCCATTAGCAGAGACGTCACCCAAAGAAACACCATCATATCCAATAGCAAGTTTAATGGTACCAAGTTGTACACCAATAGGTGAGGGACTTTGCAATACTGTTCCTAATTGAACCTTGATACCACCGTTGGGATCATCGCCGGGCATTTGGAAATCAGTGATTTTTACATTTGGGAAACCATTCATACCTAAAATTAGAAAGTCAGCACAAGGTGGTATTTGAAAACCAACAGTTTACTTGTGTTACATACCATTGAGTACAATTTCTTTATTCAGATCAACTGTGGCCGTTCTTTTGTGATTAAAATAAATTAATAGTTAGTATCACACTATGAGAAAAGTTTTGATTTTTAGAAAAAAAGGTACATACCTGGTCAAAGCAGTAATATCAAGCTTTCCTTTAAGAGTCCATTTAAACTGTTCAACAGCCAACATGGTCTTTGCAAAACTGGAAAATGCATTTGTATCACGAATTAAGAAAGGAGTGATAG
This sequence comes from Mucor irregularis B50, assembly GCA_000587855.1. Classification (NCBI taxonomy): domain Eukaryota; kingdom Fungi; phylum Mucoromycota; class Mucoromycetes; order Mucorales; family Mucoraceae; genus Mucor; species Mucor irregularis. The sequence continues at coordinate 1,239 of KK076459.1, forward strand.
CATTCAATTGACCATTTCCACCAGAAATCTTGGTTTCATTGTATATAAAGATATCACCGAGATAAGAGTCATTGTAGAAAATTTGAATAGGGTTATGGAATTTAATTGAGGCAGAGAAAGGACCAGTGTGACCAAGTTTGCTGTCCATAGACATGTAAAAAGTGGTATTCATGTCATCACCAGCACGCTTAGAGTATACAGAGTTTTCCAAAGCGCCAGGCTTTGTGAAAGAGATATCCGCAGCAGTGACATCGATAGTAGATTTGTTCATAAGAGACTGAGCGACAGATCAACTGTGGCCGTTCTTTTGTGATTAAAATAAATTAATAGTTAGTATCACACTATGAGAAAAGTTTTGATTTTTAGAAAAAAAGGTACATACCTGGTCAAAGCAGTAATATCAAGCTTTCCTTTAAGAGTCCATTTAAACTGTTCAACAGCCAACATGGTCTTTGCAAAACTGGAAAATGCATTTGTATCACGAATTAAGAAAGGAGTGATAGCATTCAATTGACCATTTCCACCAGAAATCTTGGTTTCATTGTATATAAAGATATCACCGAGATAAGAGTCATTGTAGAAAATTTGAATAGGGTTATGGAATTTAATTGAGGCAGAGAAAGGACCAGTGTGACCAAGTTTGCTGTCCATAGACATGTAAAAAGTGGTATTCATGTCATCACCAGCACGCTTAGAGTATACAGAGTTTTCCAAAGCGCCAGGCTTTGTGAAAGAGATATCCGCAGCAGTGACATCGATAGTAGATTTGTTCATAAGAGACTGAGCGACTTTAGGGAAAATGACATAAAGCGCCAGTACAACGGCAACGATAGTAACAATAACAGTTTGAATAGCACAAATAATCCAGTACTTCTTCTTTTTGTAAAACTTTTGCTTGGGAGGAGGAGCAGGCTTTTCAGAATACTCATCCATCATGCTTTGGTCATGATATTCTCTTTCGTCAGCAGCGTTGCTGTAATTATGGTATGCAGCATCATCGGCTACTACTGCCTGATGTTCATGCGTATGATTCATCTATGCAGGTTGTAGATACTTTTATGTAGATTTAAATGAGTGAATAATATAGAATTAGGAATAGTAGTTTTATGAATGAATGAGGAAGATGGACAAACATAATTTTGTCAAGAGGTATTTATATAAAACGAACTAACGTGAGATGATATGTACCTATGTACCTCTTAGATGGCGGATAAAAATTGTGAATATACACAAATTATGTTTGTATAACTGATGTGATTATTCAGAGTACAATATTGCCAAAAATATGTTCCACAGCAGACTCTAAGTATAGTACAGTCGCTTAAATTCTCCTTAAAGAGAACACAACTCAGAAGAATTTTTATCCACTGGGAATACGAAGCACAAGTTTGAGTGTGGGGGATTATTTTTCATTTTTGATCCATGTGAAGTACTCAATAGAAAAGCGAATGGAATTCTTTTGTACTTTTGTTTTTTCGTAAGTTCCACTCAGCTACGTAACCCATTGCGAGTGATACACGTTCGCTGATCAATTGTTGTTAATAGTTTGTTTGTGATGTAAAACTAGACAACGATTCTTGTCATCTTTTCTGGCATAAGCCATGCTACTTTATTATTTGTAATGGGTTAAAATTTGGGAGTGGCGAGTAATTTGCGGCCTAGATTGTGATAAAAAAAGAAAACTCGAATTTCAGCTTGCCTTTTATTAGTATAGACGCGGAGAAACCAGTATAAAACAGTAAAAAATACTCTCTGTGTTTAGCGAAGCGTAAAAGTTTCATTTGTGCCCTCAAAAAGCCTCATGATGTTTGTGAGAAAAACGATCCATATGTTGTTACCTTTTTATCGAAATGGAGATTTTTATATTTAAGGTATGACAGCCCGTTTTTGAGCCCTAAAAAGCTTAATCAAAAGGATCATGCATAGTGAGTTGTGTCAAAACCCAATCTTCTCACACATCATGTACGTATGTATCGCTGAAAAGAGTAATGTTCGTCAAATATAGAGTTGCATTATTTATAGAAATCTATCATTTCTCTCTGTGCAAATTTTTACCCCTCTTGATCCACTCCTCATATGTCCAGTATAGTTCAAAATAGCATATTGAAGTGAAGGCTGAAAGTATATGCACTTTACGAGAACCTCTTACTCATGGCATTTTAACTTGATATGTAATCTGTCTGTGGTGCGTATATATAGTCGCATGTTCGCACTATTTGACTGACAGGAACTATTAAATTATGCGCTTGCGCGAGAATACGCATACCAAGCGAGGAAAAATGAAACTTTTTACCGTTCATTTCAATAGTACGTACATAAATACATACGATTGTAAAGAAAAAGTAGCAGCTATATGAATACTATGGAAGAAAACCGTCGGCCTGAGTCAAAAGTTATATATGCACACTGAATGGCCCTCCAATGCATGGTATCGGTTTTATATGTTCCAATCGAACATCCCCAATATATCTTTAATTAAATGTTTACATGTAAAGTCTTGCGATTTTTATACATTACAGTTGGTAGAGTGGAAACGTCGGTGTTCTAAGCAGAATCTCTTACTCATGGCATTTTAACTTGATATGTAATCTGTCTGTGGTGCGTATATATAGTCGCATGTTCGCACTATTTGACTGACAGGAACTATTAAATTATGCGCTTGCGCGAGAATACGCATACCAAGCGAGGAAAAATGAAACTTTTTACCGTTCATTTCAATAGTACGTACATAAATACATACGATTGTAAAGAAAAAGTAGCAGCTATATGAATACTATGGAAGAAAACCGTCGGCCTGAGTCAAAAGTTATATATGCACACTGAATGGCCCTCCAATGCATGGTATCGGTTTTATATTGTTCCAATCGAAACATCCAATATATCTTTAATTAAATGTTTACATGTAAAGTCTTGCGATTTTTATACATTACAGTTGGTAGAGTGGAAACGTCGGTGTTCTAAGCAGAATCTTATCATGAATATGCGATAATAAAAATTTATACAAATCTAGTAGCTCCCGATCCATTTAGAAAGTGTGTCATTGTGCAGAAAAGAAGAAAACAGAAATTGCAATCTATTGCTTTGATCCAGCAAACACAATTTCAACTTACCTGATATCTGTAAAGTGAGCTAGATCGGTGCAGTGTAAAGACATCTTTTGCTTTTAGCTATGGGAATGGTTCTGTAGAAATCTGTAGTAACTCATAATGTGGTGCATGATACTACATGCGTTAATAATTGTAAAGTTTCGCAAAATTTTGTGTTTGGGAGCAAAAACTAACATTAATTGTACTCTGTACCACCTGAGCTTCTTATTATCCATTCCAACCTTTCGTTCTATGCTAACTCAATTATAGAAGGTGATAGAGTTACAAAGACTTAGTCACAACCCTAAATTTGTGAAATCACACATGGAGTCATGCTTGCAATAATTTTTCTTATGGAAATATTATACTTTTTGTAACAAGAATTTCACCGACAACCTTCTGAATTAACTCACTTCAGCGTTGTATTTGAGTTAGAGTTACAAAATTGAAATTGACATAAAGTGATACATCTTGGAAGTAGTTTATACACAAGCATATTTCGAATATGTTTCCCTGAGACATGGTCATAGTTATGATACACCGTTAACTTTTTTACGGGGTTTCATCCGTGTTGATAGAAATATATACCATTATCACTTTCAAGATACACAAAACTCTCAGTTGAAAGAGCGATAGAAATCTGCCATTTATCTGGCGATGAATCAAACATTTCTTGCATGAAAGGACTCATTTTATGAGAGTGAGACTGTTATTATGATCTTTGATCTATGTAAATTATAAAGAGAGCTCAGTAATACGTAGTTATGCCGTTTGCAATCTTGCTTTTTTCTTTTTCGCATATGCGCTTGAAAATGCCTATCATTCTAAATTGTGTGTATTTCTTGGAATCAAAAAGGATATGGTAGAGAGTACAATAGTCGTCAATGTCCGATTGGAACAGCTGTATAAATATTCCATTGGGAATATATTGGGTGGTACGTACAATTTCTATTCACGAACAAAATTCAAGATGCTAAGTACCCTTTTTTACTATAGTATTGTACCACAGTTCAGACAGGGTTTTTGGTCCGTGTTCCTCAAAGAAGTGACACGCTCGATCAAATGAACCAACAAAAACTGCGACATTTCTTCCTTAAAAAATCATTATCTAATTGATTTTGATTTCATGGTTTTCCCCACATTTCCAGAAATATTAATTGCACCTTACGTAAATTGTGCTCAATTAGGCTCTTTGCCGATTTTGAAAGTGCATACTGCAGTAGTTTTTTTTTTTTTTCTGAAATATATGGTCAAGTAATGTACTAGGCCTTTCGTCTCCATTTAGCAATCACTGGGTCGCTACAAACATAAAAATCAACAAGAGTCAATTTTCGATGATACACCAAGAAAAAAGTTCAACGATGCAGAGTATCCCAGTGTTAAACCATCATTTTAAAACAAGCGCTCTATGCATTGTTCAGAATTAACTTCCACTATGTATGTGAAATCCGATGCGATTGCAGAAATATGTAAACAACGTAGAATTTTAGTTATATTCCTTTCTGTACATACGTACGTGTGAGTTATTTCATACAACAAACGAGATACTTTGAGTTGGGAACAAGGAAAAAAAATCTTTTCAATGCGTTTTAGATCGACACCCACCCCCATAACCATTATACAAAAGAAAAACCATGATACACTTATCATAATAAACTCTTCTCTAAAATTTCACCGTAGTAGACAACACATTGGTGGTTTATTTGTGTTTGTATTACGAAAAAAAAAATCCTTTAAATTTGGTCAAAGGCAGTGATGCCACCAATGGTAACAACGCTTACAAGCTTTCCGCTAGTAAGAGGAAGACTTCCTGTAAGATATCCTTCTAATTGGCTATGGCAGTAGTGTGTTAGCATGGAATGATTCGGTTCTTTGTTGGTTTTATTAAAACTTACTTTGCAATATCTCCGGGCGAAGTCCACGTGCTAAAGTCAGCATCAGGCATGAATTTTCTGTTCATAGGGGTATCAATGGTGACACTACATACAACAGAAGTTGGTAAGCATTTGAAAATCATCAGTAAATTAGAATCATAAGATATATTACGGTAAGATTGCAGTCACTTTAGATCCAGCGGGAAGTCCACCATTAGGTTCAGCCAAATCCTTGACGAGATGGTGAACAGCAGCCTTAGCAATACCATAGCCAATCATTCCTGGTGTGGCGTTGACGGCAGCTAAAGCACCAGTCAAAGTGAGTAATCCACCACTATGCAAAAAATGACACGTAAGATCATCTAAAACAAAACGAGAATTCAGATATGCGCAAAATCTGCTACTTACGGTTGAAGATGCTTGGAGGCAAGACTAGCGGCAATCAAAGACGAGTTGACACTTTGACTGATCATAAGTTCAGCGGATTGTAAAAACTCTACACAGTATCATATCATCACACGCAATCATTTAGCATTGATAAGCCATATAAAAGCACACGCGTGCGTAAATTTACCTTTGCTTGCAGCGTTTCCTCCTGCCCAACCACCAGCTACACAAAAGATACCACATAATTTCTCGGCTCCCAAAACAGAGGTGATGGATTCGTTGATGGATTTTTCTTGGTCAGCAAGAGAACCAGTTCCCGTGGCCAATGCATTGAAATCAGCATCCTTATTCTCGACCAAATCCACATTAATCACGGACTAAACAACAACAAATGGGGGGGGGGGAGGGGGGATGAATACATGACTGTGATACCTTTGTCTGTTGTCACACTCTTCCACAACTACTTACATATCCTCTAGTCTTAAAATGTTGAACGAGGGTGCGACCTAAAGCACCTGCACCACCATAGACGACAAGCTTATTTACAGACATATTTTATTGACTTCAACAAGTATATATGAGAAACGTGAGGGAAGAAAAAAAAAATAAAGAGTAGTGTTTAATTTTTATTTAAGGGCGGGAAATATTATTTACAAGTTAGAAGGCAGTCCCAAAAAGAAGGCGGGTCGCACACAGCGTGAAAGAAGCTTTTAGCGTGAGAAAATGTTAACATTTTTGTGATGTTGTTTATTGTTGTTGACCAGCGCAGATGGTTCTATCTGGGTCGATAGAGACAGCACCCGTGGTAGGGTCTACTCGACTCACACTACACACAGCAGCCGATTGTAAATACATGCCCATATCAAAGGGTGCTGGCTTGTACTTGAGCACACCACGAACTACCAGGCCATAGGGGTATCGAATCATACGAGACCTGATTTTTTTGTTGTTACGTGAATAGTTGAATAAGTACTCCAAAATTATGTCAAAAAAAAGCCTATTTTTGGCCAAAAAATAATTACCATCTTTCGTTACCGCTTGCGTCTGCACCAGGTGACTTGATTCGAATTTGACTAATAGCTTCGATTGGTCCATAATTGAAGAGACTGGAAGGTAAAGATAAAGGTTCGTCAAAGTGGAGCAGATTCCCCAAATACTCGGCGGGGTCGACGCCTCTGGTGTGGGTAGTGGAATTCACCACCGTGGTAATATTCACATCAGCACCATTCGCTGCTGTCAAATAGCTGCTGGGAACAATTTGGCTGAATGCAAATACGCTTATATCCGCATCAGCAACGTGAACCGTCCACCAATTATAATTTTCGGCTTGCACTTTTAAATCGAATATCAGCTCCTTGTCAGTCGCTAAGACTCTTCCCATATCTACAGTAAGCTCCACTAAAGGTTGAGCTTTATATACAATAATTATACATAATACACCGATCATAAAGATGATCAAGAGTATTGAGTTACGAAATATATTTTTACTATATTGAGACACGATCATGATTAGCCCATAAGAAAGGATCTACAGTTCACATTACGTCACAACGTACCATGTTTGCTTTTTACCACTGCCGCTACGGGACAATCTTTTTTGTTGTTGCCTTCGCCATAATAATGGGGCATCTTCTTCGTCACTTGTGTATCCTCCTGTGCCGTTGCCCATAGAATGATGGCCATTGGTACCACCGTTGGTGTAGTAAAGTGATTGCGGTTGAGAACCAATTTTTTGCATTGGAGGGTAAGTCCTTCTATACTTTTTTGTATTACCATTCTTGTCGGAGGTAGTGTTAGCAGTCGTAGATCGAAAACTGTCATGCCATCGACTAAGTAAGCTAGTCGTACTTGAATTTTTATGCGTTCTGTGATCCTTGATTTGACTTCTTAATTTTGGTCTTCTGTTGTATTCATATCCAGACCATCCCTCCTCTTCGTCTTCTTCATCCAAGCTGTGAAAATGAGTAGTGGGGGTAGAATGGCTTTGGTTATTGCTGTTTCTTGACAAAGCGTGCTTGAACCAATCGCCAATGCCTGAATGACCACTGCCATTCTTTTTCTTGCTGGAATCATGTAAGAGAGTGACAGGTGTGGATCTAACGGAAAGAGGCCTATGTATTCCAGTCATATCATGATGTCCAGATGATTCATTACCGCTATAAGGATATACGTAATGCTCATTTTCGTCTGAATCTTATTTTTTGATAAAAAAAAAACCATAAGTAAAAATAAAACTAAAAGCAATGTGCAATTGCAATTCTTTTCTATTACCTTCTACATTGGATACGGCATCTACTAAATTTCTATGAAAAACTTCGGCAGGACTTGCAGTGCCGTGCAGCACTGGTTTTGTTTGTTTTTTACTATTTTGCTTTTTGCGACTTGTTGTTGTTGTTGTTGTGCTACTGCTTATGTTTTGATTGCCCTAAGTACAAAAATTGTGTCATTAATTTAAAATAGTAAATTAAACATAAATATATACACACGGAAAATGTGTCATATTGTCCACTCCTTAATAATTACCTCACTTCGGACCTGTGTTAATCTTCTTTTATCGTTATGGGATTGGGTGGTGGTGAGTGGGGCTGAGGTCACATAGGTATTTTCATTACCACTGGCTGTATTTGCACTAAGTGTTGGTGCAGAAGGTGACATAGTCAATGCATAAGTGACTGGAGGTGAATTGTCTGATTCACTTTTATGAACGGGATCGCTTCGATGACTGACATTCTCGTCATTCGACAAGAAGCTTTCTGTTGTCTTTGGTATATGTGCTTGTTGAGTTAGAATTGGAGCGGATTGAGTGGTTGCAACAATAGGATCCTCTAACGGTTCAAAGCGAGCCTTCTCTACAATCATGGTTTTATCAAAATTGGACACTAATAGATCTCGACGTAGCGAATGGTTATATTTGTCGGTAGCGAACTTGCTATTTAGCAATGGCTTGATTCGTTTGGTATTATTGTTTGTGCCTTTGATATCCTCATCCTCATTCATGAGCGACTTGATCAATTCGACTGGCATATTTTATTAGTGGTATATGTATTGTTTGAAAGAATATAAATTAGAGAAAAAAAGACAACGGTAGTCAATATGGTTGGCTTAACCTTGCTTTTTCGATTTTTTTCGGACTGAGGTCTGAGATTGAATTAACAGGCGGCGAAAATGGGAGCTTGGACCTTACCAAATCCTGTTACTTTCCATTTATTTGTTTGTCCACATTGACAAATCATTGTAAAGTTAGATTCTTTTTTTTTTAAGAAGAAAAATTACAGAATTATTGCAAAATGTATAGAAAGAAGCATTGTGGATGACTTTGTTTTGCAGAAAACGTACTTGGAAATCCATTCTATGTAACTTGCGTGTTAAATACTACATAACTCGAATAAACAGCAACAAAGTTACTCTTAAATTCAAGGAGAAGATAGAGGAAAGTATAGCCGGTGACTGGTAATGTGGTTTTAATATACATACGTATTACATTAAATATGGTAATAAGAGACTCTATCTACATGAAATGATAATGATCCATCTTGTACATAGTAGTACCAAGCTACTTTTTCTTATGCATATCACACGTTTGTGCTCTCAGAATCTAATAAGAGATGGAGTGCTGTATGCTAAAACTAAGTAAACCCTAGAGTGATTTCATAATTCAAAAAAGTAATTCTGGCTCTGAAAGACAAAGTATTATGAAACAAATTATCATTCGTGGCTTATCGTGTTTTAATGGAATAAATCAAGGAACAACGAATATTATTGGTGCATAGGATTTAGCTTGAAGAATCATAGAAATTATAAACTGAACGGAAATATAATCCTTGGCCAAAAGGTATATAGTCAATACGAGAATTAATGCCCTGAACTGCACTCAATTTAGCATGTTGTTGGCTTTGAAATTATTCATGGATCGACATAAAGTGGGGTGTCATGTTTATACGAAACTGAGGTTAAAAAATAAGAAGAAGGGACGAGATGAAGAAGAAAAAGAGCTCAAGCATGTTTAAAAGGTTTCTTTATATTGAAGACCTTCTCCTCAAAAATAACAGAATGAAACAGTTACAAAAAGGAAATGAGTTCAATGTTTTACATTGTTTGGTCAACGCTACACAAGAATTAGGAGAGAGAGAGAGAAAAAAAAAAGAGTTTAAAACCTTACCTTAAATAGAAAAATACTTTCCTTGTCCTGTCTGTCTGTCTTTTCCTCTTTTATTCCTTTTCTACATATAAATACAATAATGTCAATAGATGGGAGTGATTTAGAAAGAGCTGGAACTCGCGCGAGGAGGCAGTTTTCAAATCCAAAGAAATACTCTACTTATCCTTCCGAAGATGATCTATCCGCATTTCCATACGGCAGGAGATCATCTAGTTTATTAAACAAGAGATCTCGGCCCTTGATGTTCATGTGTTTAGCAGCAATTGTGCTATTTATTCTCTACTTGTTAAAATCATCTCTATCCACCATTCCAACTTCACCCCAAAAACTAAAACCTAAATTGGCATTTGAGGACTCTGGCGATTTTGCGGATTCTACCCAGTTTACGGATTATGCGTTACTCAACGATTTGTTGTCAACAAAGAAAGGTACCCCTCATTATTCATGTAACGTGGCCTTGTAGCTTACACTTGCTCACATTTTGACCATCACTGTAGCATTTTCTTCATCTAGAGGCAATCATCCTGATTTCAACGCTGTTACCCCCGGTCAGAATTTATTCGCTCATGAACTTGCAAAGCGAGTTGCTGTTGGTCATACATTTGACGAACTTCGTCGACTTACAAACAAGATACCCTTACCTTACTTATCCACCGCAAAGCAACAACACCGTCGAGTTCCTGTAACAGCAGTGATTCACACTAAATCAGTAACACAGTTGTACATTCAATTGCAGTCTGTACTAACTCAGACAGCTTTACCTGAACACATTTGGATCATTTGTGATACAAAGCAGAAAACCGAAGCAGAGGCGCGCATCATGACATTAGATAGAAGACGTGTGACGGTCATGGCAACTGATTACAGTGATAATGAATCGCATAAATGGCTGCAAATCATTTCTCAAATTTCAACGGATTTCGTGTGGCTGATTGATCAAAATATTGCACCCGGAAAGAGATACCTAGAAAATATATTAAAATTGTCGTTTACTGATCAGTATAAGTCAGCATTATTGGGAACAGAAGCAGCAACACTCAACCATGAGTTAAAAGACAATATAGAATGTATCCCTTATTCAATGCACTCTGGTAGCAGACAAATGAAGAGTAAAGTGGTGGATATGATTAATGACAGCTGGTTACTTCATCGTTCGTGGACGCCATTTTTATTAGAGGCAGTGGAGAAGGAAAATCATTTGAATTCAGGGACAATGACAGGTCTTTTTATTAGTCAAGTGCTTTACATGAATGCTGGTATTCCATCCATCGCTCTCCCTACAGATCCCATCGAACGTGCTTATTGGGGAGATATCAGATTACAAAAGACTCAGAAATCAGAAACATGTAAAGCTTGGGAAAAACTTATCAAAGAAGGAAGCGCGAAATCACTGGCTTCCTATAACGACCTGTATTACAGAAACAACAAAAAGACAACAACTGCATTAAACGCCATCACTGAACCTGTGATAGTGTATGTGGATTCTATGGAAGAGTTAGAAGCTCTATCTCAACTCATGTGTCGATTTGAGGAGAAAAAAGATGTCGATTTGCATATTGTCACTGGCGGAACTTTGTCGAATTCCCTCAATCAGCAAGCCAAATCATATATTCTAAGTCAATGCAACAAGGAGAATGGCACAGTGATGGATGTCTTTGTCCATGATATCAGCACCTTGCATGATGCAAATAATCGGAACTCCAATAATGATATTCTTCACCGCTTATCTCGCATTTTAGCTGTCACCCAACCTCGCGTCCTGATTCATAGTTTGGATACAACGCATCCACTTTATAAAAGCATTCAATTAGCAAGCGAAATGGCCAAGGTGGCAATCATTAATCTACCTACTGACGATATTCCTCACGCTCTTTGGATGACAGAATTACCTATAGATACTCTATCCAGTAAGTTGATTTAGATGGAAATGGTACAGCACTTTATACTAACGTCCATTTTTGTTGTAGAATGGAACTCGTTCTCTATTAAAGTCATGATTACCACAGACAAAAAGCCTCATGCATTAGCTCGATCATTGAATTCAGCAAGCACAGCTCATTATTTAGGAGATAATGTGGAGTTGACGATTCTCATGGATCATTCTACTGACTTGGTGACTCAAGTATTTGCAAACAACTTCAACTGGAAGAAAGGCACAAAGAACGTCCGCCATAGAATTGCTCAAACCAACAGACCTCCCATCTTTGCCGAAACATGGTATCCTGCCAATAATGATGAATATGCCATCATTTTGAACAACGATGTGGAGCTATCTCCATACTACTACACTTGGGCAAAATACGCCATTCTTCGATACAGGTACATGGAGTCGGAAAAATCGCGCAGAATGTTTGGCGTCAGTTTATACGCACCTCGATTAACAGAAACAGACCCTTCCGGAAGACACTGGTTTAATCCAAGCAGCATTTTAACAAATGCAGGTTATCCAGAAAAGAGCCATGAACCTTACGTTATGCAATGGCCCAGCCATGCAGGTGCTGTCTTTTTTCCAGAACATTGGCGTGAATTCCACGATTACATCACTGCTAGAGTAGCGGATAGTAACGGATTTGCTATGCAAGACGTCGTTGTACCTGATCTGAGATCGAATGAATGGATCAAATCATGGAGAAGATATTTCGAAGAACTGATCTATCTTAGATCCTATGTCATGCTTTACCCTAACTTTGAAGGTAACGCTAGTAGTCTTTCCACGCTGCACATAGAGCTGAAGAAAAAGACCATGCGCGAACAATTTGCCGACGCGCTCTCCATCTACAACGTGCCACTCATGGAACAGCAAGACGAAATATCAACTCTAAAGCTACCCGATTTTGAAAATTTGCCAGTCTTTGATATCTACGGTAAACTGTCCAATCACGAACAATTAAAAGAGAGAGGTACAGAGCTGCAAGACGAAGTATCTGCGTGCCCACCTCCCCTCTTGGAAGAGGATCACGAATTTGATCCGACAGATTTATTGTGCCCTTTTGCTAGGATTGTCACTGTTCAATTAGAAAATGAAAACGATCCCTTACCTGAACTTCCTGCCAAGGAGGTTACTGTCTATAATTAATTTTACCATAAAAAACCCCCTCTATACATATACATCTAATAACATATACAATAAAGAAACAATGTACTTTTGATTGAAACTCTTCGTACATACATAGCACATCAATTATTTGCTCGTCTTGATTACAGTTTGACTCGTGTTGGGCATGTTGATATCTGCTTATGCCAAGTGTTGAATATATCAAGGTTTGTGTGGTTTCTTTTACATCAACGATTACTTCTGCCTTAAGATGCTACGTACCAGAACAGTGCTTGGGCGTACGTAAGAAAGTACATGAACTCTCACCCAAAAGTACTATCCCATACTGAAGTTTCATAAGCTTTTTTAAACATACCAAGTTCTACTACATACCTTTGACTTTTGACACTATGCGCTTTCGTATTGTTACAGCGCCTGTCAAAACATCTGAGCAGCAGCAGCGGGCTTATGAACTATAGACCAATTAAAATTGACACCTCGTGCATGTAGCAAAATATATCAAACCGCAATTCCACAAAAGGAAGTCAAGCCCTTTACATATTTTCAATTTCTAAATCACTACAATGGATGTGTTGCCTGGTCAAAGACAACCTCCCTCTGCTTCGAAAACATCACTTGTAGCCGGTGTTAATCGTGATCAACAAGTCGAAAAATTATTAAAGGAAGTGAAGCAATTAAAACAAAAAGTCGATGTGCTAGACAAAGAGAACATTGCGTTGAAGAAAAGTATCTACGATTTGTCTGCAAGATATGCGGCTTCTATTTCACAGGGAGGTCTGTCTTACAGGCCCGGTCCTTTTGTTATTGACAGTGAAGTTGCTACAACAGGAAAAGCACAAGAAATGATTTCAAAGGTGGTCCAAGAAGCAGGTGGAGAATTGGAGCCATTTCAATCAGGTAAATTCATCTTGCCTTGACAAAACGTCTTGTTCCCATGAGCAAATTGTTAATTTGCCCTCTTCCATAGTTTATCCGCACGACTCTCGTGACGGAAAACCTTTCCAAATGCGTTACGAGCTCAAGGTATGATGGGTTGATAGTTTGTCAAACTAAAGTGTATGTTTTGAATAATTTTGAATTTTGTGTAGGGTCATACAGGTGCAGTTTACACAGTTGAATTCTCACCTAATGGTGCACTTTTAGCCTCTGGTTCTTTTGATAAAACTGTTCGTATTTGGGATACAGCTTCAGCTCAGAAAGAGGTAAGGAAATAGATCGATAAAGATCAAGCATAAAAATGGATCCTAAAGCATGAAATGGTAGACCCTTTGCTTGAAAGCACATACATTGACTTTATCAGACTTGGCGTGGACACCAGATTCCTCCATGTTGCTTTCCGGTGCTTATGATGAAACTTGTAAAACTTGGGATGTTGAGACTGGAAAACTATCCAGCAGTTATGATACCGAGGGGCTCGTTCAGTGTGTTGGTTGGGATTTCGTAGGTATGTAATACGAGGATCTATGAAAGTCAGGAGCAGCTTTGTTAACATACTTGGTTAGATTCAAGTATATTCTACTATGGTACATCGAGAAAAGTACTTGCAATGGTGGATATTAGAACCGACGGCAACGCCTCTGTCATTAGAAATGATTCCATGATCAATACACTTTACGCGTCTAGAAATGGAATCCATGTCATTACGGGTGATGCTCAAGGCATGCTCAAGGTGTGGGATATTAGATCAAGTAAGTCCGAATATTTAGGTCTTCTTCACGATGAAAGTTTGGCTGACAGAAACCATTCTCTCTAGAGCAATGCATATCTTCGAAATTAAACGATCCAAGTAAAATGCCAATCACCCATATATCCGTTGGAAGGAGAAGCACAGATGCATCAAGAAGAGCAAGTAAGTGTTTTTGAATTCAGTAGAGGAGAAAACGATGGATTTGGAAAACTAATGGATAACCAATTGCTCAGTTGATGATTATGACGAACCAAGATACATGGCCTTGAATAGTTATGATAACCGTAAGTCAACCTGTGTAGATCATTGTGTCTGTCACTTTTACTAAATATCTGGCTTTAGTGTTACGAGTGTATGATCGCGGTATGGATCCACCGAAATCAGACCTCCGTCTTGTTCATTCACTGAAAGGATTTAAAAACAAAAACTGGCCTATCAAGTCGTCTTTCTATTGTGGAAGTGGATGTAGGTTTAATGGGAAGTTAAAACTGTCCAAAGCAACGTTTTTAATTCTTTGCCCTGTTTTGTAGATAATTCATCTATTCTCAGTAAACCATCTACAACAAATGATGTGTACGGGGATTCTGATTTAGTTCCTAACGCCGGTGACTATCTATTCGACACACAAGTACCTAAAGAGGAAAAGAGTGTACTACTAGCTACTGGCAGTGCGGATCCATATGCATATCTTTATAACGTTGGCGAAGATAGTGCAGAGTTGATGCAACGTTTAGAAGGCCACACAGACAGAGTTTACGCTGTCAATTTCCACCCAACAGAGCCCATCTTGGCCAGTTGTTCTGCTGATTTTACAGTCAAGGTGTGGGGACCCAGTTTGAATAGAGGAAAAAAGAAAACTCTCAATTAAATATAATATAATGAATAAATTTTTGTATATATCTGACTTCAACCAACTCGCATCCTCTTCTTCCTTTCATTTTCTTGTGTGCATTTTTTTTTGTAAGATGTCCATTTACTCAGGCTCCATTAAAAGTCATCAAATAGGGCAACAAAATAGACTGCAGTATACACAATCTATCACCAACAAGTCTACCTTTTTAGAACCATCTATTTGCAACAATGGAGCAATACCACCTAGTCAGCATTCAAGAGACCCACAAGTAAGATTAAATACCGAGACAAGAAGACCGACAACAAGTCATTCCTTGAGGCCCAACACTGCTGCCTCTGCCAGGCGGCCACCAAAAATTATCATGTCTATCACTGAGGGCAGAGGTGTAGCAGTAGAAGTTGGATTATGCATATTTGATGCCAACAGCTGCGAGGTTATTTTGTCGCAGGTGAGATTGACTCCATTGATAAAGATTAATTTACAGCACTGACGACATAAATAAAAAATCATGTAAATTTAGTTTGCTGATACACAATCATTTGCCAGAACTTTGCAAAAGATTCATCTCAATGATCCACAAAAAATTCTTGTGCCAGACTCTTTGCTGGAATCTAATAACGGTGCGAGCAGCGAACCAAGTAAATTGTGTCGATTGATCATAAACAACTTTCCTAATGTGTCGTTGATATCTCTGAAGCGAAAGTTTTTTGACGATGAAGTGGGAAAAAAGTTTATCAGTGACTATGGGCTGCAAGAAGATACAGCTGGACTACTGTTTGGTGTTTCTACCAAGTACGTATGAGCGTTTGATCTGTAACGGCACTTACTGACTATTAAATGTGTACCAACTCTCTGATGCAAATTTTTTAAAACGATAGATACTTTTGTTTAGCTGCGCTGTCTGGTGTAATTCAGTAAGTTATCAATACACATTGCGAAATTTGCATACAACTTACATCAGCCCGTTTTCGTTACACGAAGCCATGTTCTTAGAGGCGAATTATTTGCATTTATGGAACACACTGTCAAATTCACTTATCAAGGCGCTGAAGGTACTATGCTCATAGGTATGTGTATGGCATTTTCATCAAGTGAGTAGCTACGTACTTAACACTAGATATTTGATACTTAGATACGATCACCGCAAAAAACTTGGAGCTTGTTGCAAATACAACGAATCCCCATACTCAAAATACTTTGTTTGGTATATTAAATCGTACACTGACACCGATGGGAAAGCGTTTACTTCGAATAAATATACTGCAGCCTCCTTCCACTTTGCAGGTGATAAAAGACAGATTGGATGCTGTTGAAGAACTTTCCGTCAGCGAAGAGGAGATATTCAATATTCAGTCGTGCTTGAAACACCTTACTGATTTAGACCACACCATTGCCTATTTAGTAAAAGTGCCTGACGATACCATCAATAGCAAAAACGCTGTGACGGCAGTGAAACATGCAGAAATGAAAGTAAATCAAATCATTACTTTAAAGCAAGCAATTAAATGTATTCAAGAAGTAGCAACTTTTCTGCCTCCTAAGGCTCAGGATGACGAAGAAGACAATGGACAAGTATTACTTGGTACAATTTATGAAGTAAGCGGAGGACATCAATTTATTTATGTGCGTATGTACTATTAGAGTACATTTTAACTGACAGTTTACTCTACGTATTGAAAACAGATATTATCTAGCTCAGTATTTGGCAAGTAGTATTTTTCATTTAGTACATACGTACATATAGATTTACATTCAAATATTAATTTGTTACCTTATATACTGCATACAGATGACTTGAGAAAAGCAATAGAAGATTATATAAATGATGAAGTGGGTATTCAAAATACAAGTCTTGGAATTCGTAATCAAAAGTGCTACGCCGTAAAAGTAAGTGAATACTAGTACTCGTTTGTCCAGAACTCATTTTTTAAAATTCATGTACGATGTTTTAAGGCTGGAGTTAATGGACTACTTGATGTTGGTAAGTCTTGCTGATGTATTCAATTTTGTTATGAATTTTACATACTTCTTGTTTCACTGATCTAGCACGTCAAACATACAAAGAAACGACGGAGGACATATATGACCTTGTATCGAGCTACGTACAAGCGTATGGTATGCAGATAAAACTGCAATTTAGCGCCTCTGGTGGTTTTTACTTGAATATGGCACAAACCCAACTCAAAAAGAATGGTGGCACGCTTCCAGAAACTTTTATAAATGTCATCAAAAAGAAAAAAGTCCTACAATTTACTACGATGGAGCTGGTACGTGTGTAAAAAATATGTTTCAGGTACTATTCGGTTCTGAAGAGTTTCTGTATGTGCATAATGTAGATGCAGAAAAATAGAAGAATTGAGGAATCGCTGACAGAAGTGTATCTCATGTCTGACAGGTGAGCTATGTAACTTAAAAAAAATTGTACATATGAGAAACGAATTTATGAAACGTTTTTACGTATCTAGGATTGTCACTGAACTTCTTCAAACGTTTCGAAATAGTATAAACATGCTATATAAAGCTTCTGAAGCAATAGCTTTGCTGGATATGCTTACATCTTTAGCTGCTTGTAATATTACATCTGGATATGGTACGTTTATATGACACTTTGCTCTTCGAACTGGTACTGACAAGCACTGTAACTGGTTCAAGTACGACCAGAGTTTTCAGATACTATAGCCATCAAGTCAGGACGCCATCCTATTCTAGATCATATACTGTCATTTCCTCTCGTACCAAATGATTCATTTGCGTCACTATCTAGTAGCTTTCAATTCATAACCGGACCAAATATGAGTGGAAAATCAACGTATCTCAGACAAATAGCCATGTTGACAATTATGGCACAAATAGGATCATTGTAACATTCTTTGATACATAAATCATTTGGTGGAGACAAAAAGTGCGCTAACATACTTCAAATACGTAGTGTACCTGCCGAGTATGCTTCGTTCAGATTAAGCGACCAGGTCAGTTTTGCATTCATATTAAACGAGATATGCTTTATTCACTGAGGATTATCATTTCTGTAGTTGCTTTCAAGACTAGCGAATGACAACACATTTACAGATATTGGGACGTCCTCATTCATGTCCGAAATGAGAGAGACTGCATACTTATTGCAAAACGTTACCGATACCAGTATAGTTCTTATAGATGAATTAGGTCGAGGTACATCACCCATTGATGCCCTGTGTATTACAGGTGCAGTTTGTGAAGAGCTTATCCATACAAGGGTATGTAAGGTTTACTTGTATTTTGGATTTCCCATCATACTCACTCACTCCCACGTAGGCGTTTTGCTTCTTTGCCACTCATTTACATGAGCTTACAAAAACACTTGATGTATATCCAAACGTGGTTAATCTACAGTTTAAAGTTGATGTAAATGTATGTACATAAAGCGAAAGTGGCCTAATACCCAGGAGATTGATCTCAAATGCTTATAACTATGCGTTTTTAAAATCATATAGAGATCAAATGGTAAAACTTGCTCTTTGAATTACCAATATAAAATAGAAGATGGGCGACTGGAATCCGAGCAGCACTATGGTATTCAAAAAAGAAAAAACTTAATACAAACTTATAGTTCATGCTTTTTTAGCAATAGGACTACACACAGCTCAAGTACTAGAGCTACCAGAGGAAATCATATCTTGTGCATACAAGATCGTGAGAGTAAGTTACTCCCCATAAGTATACTTACTTATGATTTGAAACTAACGGCGATATGGCAGTTAAAAACGTATAAAGATAAATTCGAGGAAAATCGTAAAAGTTTACAGAAAGAATTTTCTAGAGAGCGGAAGCTACTTTGGGTAAGTAATCTTATGTAGGCGACCACCACAAACTTACTAGATCTGATGAAATCAACACTTCTTACTTTACATAGTTTGCTGACAAAATACTGCAGCTGGGACAAGTCCATATGCCACAAGAGCAACTACGAGAGCAACTACTTAAACTCAAAAAGCAGATATTAAATGAAGAGCATGATGCTTAAAAAAAGTGAAATTTTATTTTAGAAAAAGATCTTTTATATTAAATGTATATATTTATATGCGATGGACTCTTAAAAACGAAAGAATAATAAAATGGGGAAATACAGTTGCAAATATGTGCATGAGGGAAAAGAAAAATTATTACAAATAAAGAGATGCAGCAAAGATAATGTCTCTGTGAATTTTGTTGATACCTTCTGAAAACTTGTTTTCCAATTCAGAATTACCAATACTCTTGGCAGCAGAACACATTTGTCGTAAGAGTTCTTCGAGACGTCTAAAGATACGAATAAGGGAACCTTCATAAACATCAGTCATTTTACAAATTTGGTAGAACTTGGCGCCTTGACACCAAGCAAAAACGACATCCATTAATTCAGGCTTGAACTTGTCGACATAGGCTTGTTCCTCCATATTCATTTTACATTCGTTGGAAACCTTGACGATACGACGGGCAGTTTCTTGCATCAATCGGAGAGGTGCTGAGAGCTCTTCTTGAAGTTTGGCTTTGGCATCTACTTTTTCGTCAAACACAAAACAACTCAATAGCGCCACAGCTTGATCCACTGATAAGTCGTTGAAGACACCTTGGAACATCATTTCAGTCAATAATAATTCATCACCCGTACTGATTTCACAAGCAACACGACCCTTCATCTCAACAACATCGGCAGAAGTAGTGAAGCCAAGTCTATATAATAAAACGTAAGTATAAAGTAGAGGGTTTAAAATCCATACCGACTATTACCTTCTCATAACACGCTTTCTATTCTTGAGTTCTTCTAATTGTACAATAGACTGTGCGTCTGTGATTCTCTTTTTCAGTGCCTTGATCTTGTTGACAACGTCCATTTTACTAGTATATTGATCATATAATGCAGGTAATTCTTCAGACTGTGATAAAGGATGAGCTAAGAGGGTCTTTTCCAAGACGACAATTTTAGCAACTAATTTTTGGAAAGCGGGATCCTTGATGCCCATATTTGTCACTGGATCCAGGAGGGGGATACTGTCAGGGAATCTCTTCTTAACTTCGAGAATAGATTTGTAAATTGATTTGAGAGAATCGGAATTGCGAAGGTTTTTGGGAAGATTGAGACGAATATGACTCATACATTCAATAGCGTTGAGAGAGACAGGGATAGCCATCAAAGTGCCTTCATGGTCCTTGGGAGCAGGCTTAATACCAACGGTGTGACCGGCAGCATCTTTTGAGATAGAACTATCGTTGGAGCAATACAAGAGAACATCGAGGACGTACTCAGGTTCAGCTTCAGGGTCTTTCTTACCCTTTGCATTGACCTTGTTGTAAGCGACAACTACACCCCATCCAAAATCCATATTGTCGTATTTGATTTTAGCTAAACGACCTGGCTGCAAGAAAGGCAAAGCATAAGTAGGGTGATTCATCACATCGCGCACATCTTGAGTGTAGGTATCAATTTGTTTACGAATTTCGTAGTAAGCTGAAATCTCGTCTTCTCTGTCAACGTGCATACTGTTCTTTTGTTGTTCCAATTGGGCCATTTCTTTCTCGTATTGGGGAATATTGGCATCATTTTGGAAAGTAAAGAAACACTTTTCCAACATATATTCCGGGCTGACACCTTCGACACGTAATAAATTCAAAATCATGTTGTAACTCAAGTGGAAAGCAGAGTTCATTCTGTCTGATTCACCCTTGACCATTCCCTTAGCCACAGCAGGTTCCATTTTCTCGTCAATCATCATAATAACTACACCGCGTTCATCAAGACCACGACGACCAGCACGACCAGACATTTGAATATATTCACCGGATGAGACCCAACGCATACCCTTACCATCGAATTTACGAACACTGGTGAAAACGACCGTCTTGGCAGGCATGTTCAAACCAATTGAGAAAGTCTCGGTGGCAAATAAAACCTTCAACAAACCTTCTTGGAAAAGAACTTCGATGGTTTCTTTCATAATGGGCAACAAACCACCATGATGCACACCGATACCACGACGTAACAAAGGCAAAAGTTGTTGGATTTGAGAAAGTTGACGATCATCTTCACTCAAAGAAGAGATAGCATTGGTAAAGACTTGAGAGACCATATCACGTTCGCTTTCTAATGAAATTGATAGTTATTAGTAAGCTTCGAAAATACCTCCAGTCTTACACGTAAAAACTTACCATCATTGAAATCTAATTTTGACATTTGAAGGGCGTTGGCTTCACATTCTCTCTTGGAGAAACTAAAGACAATAACTGGATGATAATTCTTCATCATGACCATTTTGATAATTCTATAAATATCAGATGGGCCATCATTTTTACCACCCTTATGAGTTTGCCCCTTTCTACCCTTTCCACGTGCTTGAGTTGCACTTGGGTCATCACCTTTGCTATCTGTCAAAGCAGCAATGGATCTTTGAAAATTATCCTCTCTAAATCTACTCTTTTCGTCGACGACTAAATGAATACCATCACCTCCAGCAGGGAATAAATAATGTTGAAGAGGCGTAGGACGGAAATCAGTGTAGACAATATGACAAGGTTGTTGATGAATTTTACAAATCCATTCAGCAAACTCCATAGCATTAGGAATAGTAGCTGATAAGAACACAAATCTGACAGCATCAGGAAGTAAAATGATGGATTCTTCCCAAACAACACCACGTTCAGAATCTCTCATGTAATGGATTTCATCAAATACGACCCAAGCGACTTCACGCATAATTTCGGAACCACGGTATAACATTGATCTCAAAATTTCGGTTGTCATAACTAAACAGGATGCTTGAGGGTTGATGGTTACATCACCTGTCATCAAACCAACATCCCCAAATTCCTCTGTAAATTCACGATACTTTTGATTGGATAAAGCCTGCAGAAAAAGAAAAAACCTGTTAATATAGTTTCAATGATTATTACGCTATATTTTTTTTTTACCTTGATGGGAGATGTATAAATAACACGTTGCTTGTTCTTTAAACATTGAGCGATAGCATACTCGGCCACAACAGTCTTACCCGCTGAAGTATGGGCAGATACAAGCACGGATTCATTACGTTCAATAGAAGAGACTGCAACACGTTGGAAAGGATCCAAAGTAAAAGGATAAGAACGAGCGGGATCAGCTGGAGGTTTGTGTTGAGAAATAGGTACATAAGGGTAATTGGGGGGTACTGCGACTTGATGTCTGACTTGGTGACTCAATACGAGTTTCTCGCCTTCTTCACTTGCTTTTCCTTGAAGACCCGCGATATTGGCAACGGAACGAGAGGTTTCTTCCTCAAAAGTATCGGCAACAACAGGTGCAATTTGTTTAGCTACGTCGTCTCGGAACTTCTTGACTTCTTCAGAGTCGACGTCAATCTTTTGCTTCTTAATGACTTCCTCTAACTCAGCAGAGTTAGCACGTTTCATACTGGTGATCTTTTCTTCATCGCTGGAGAAATCTTCAACATCGTCAAAGTTGTCGTTAGTGGCATCACCACTAAACACTTGAAAGAGAGAATCGGTCTCTTCGTCAAACATGGCTGTATGAATCTGGTTGTATAGGCTGTTGAAGCGTTAAGCGTAACTTTTATCTCGCAAAAAAAAAGTTCATGTGCGGTCACAAGCCGTCACAAATTCATTGAGAGCGATTTTGAGCGACACGGTGCTTCATCTTTGGAATTCATGCATGGAGGTTGAATATGGAGGTGGAGCATAGGCGCCTCTGTGTTGTTATAAAAACGATTTTCAGTCGGATACAAAACCGAACTCGGGGTAGAGCTACCGTAAATAAGATTTCAGCCAAAATGATGGCTGGGACAGTCAATGCTCACACTGACGTAGCTGCAATCTCCATAGTTATCCAATGAGATTCCATTGATTAAATCAAAACTAAAGCAGGATTATAAACTACTTTCAACAGGTGATCAACACTTATCAGTAGTGGTCAAGATTGAATGTCAGAAAGTTGTTCACACAGACTACATCAAGCCGCAATACCATTGTATATAAATAATATTTTAAAGTAAAAAAAAAAAAGAAGTTTTGTCCTTACCTATAATATTTATTTGTTGTTTTTGAGTTGACGTTACAGAGCTTAAATTTTCTCCTTTTTATTTAAAGACTCACTTTGCTATCTTTTTATATTATTCTTTTTATTGCCTTCTTTTCCGATTTTTACACTTAAAACTGTTACCACTTCATGCAATCCACTATCCATCATATTCTGACTGACGACAAAGATATTGACGTCCACGCCCCTGCCAAAACGTACTATACTACAGGTAACAACGCGGGTGGATACGTCAGTAGACTAAAGACGTTTAACGTAAGTGTGGTGTAATGAATTCATTGTGTTTGAAATCAATACGTGCTGATTTGTATATTATTTCTAGCGTAAAACGGACCCCAAATCTCCCCATCGTCGAAGGAGAGCTTCTCATGGTAAAAGCACGCAATTTATCATTATTCATAGTCGATCTAATACCAACGTTTTTGAATAGACGACAAGAATAAACCAAGAAAATTTTTGATTGATGTAAAAGAGACACAACGTATCTTGGTGGAACAAGAAGACACTGATGGGGATTTTCAAATCACTGTTAATGATTTAGGCCCGAAATCTTTTGCCGTTGGAACAGCTGACTCTGGAGGCTATCGCAAAATAGAAATTCGTGGTACCTACATGCTTTCAAACTTGCTGCAAGAATTGGCTTTGGCAGATGACTTTGGTCGCAAGCATATCGTTCTGGATGAGGCACGATTAAATGAAAATCCTGTCGATCGTTTATCGCGAATGATCAAACATAACTTTTGGGATGGTTTGACTCGTCGTATTGATGCCGAAGGTTTAGAAATTATATGTGCAGATCCTAAAAATCGTTCCGCCAATCACAATCCACGTATATATATTCCATACAATGAAGATGCCATGTATGAGTATTATAGAGAAGCAGCAGAAACGAGGTCTCACTTGAAACTGGAGGTGGAACGGTTACCCGAACATATCACTCCAGAATATGTTAAAAGTATCAACAACCGCCCAGGTATTTTGGCACTTGCTATGAGAAAGGAATTTGATAATTCCATTAAAAAGAATGTCTGGAGAGGTGTTCCCTTTGTTGTACCAGGAGGTAGATTCAACGAAATGTATGGGTGGGATTCTTATTTTGAATGTTTGGGACTTCTGATTGATGGCCGCACGCAACTTGCTCAAGATATGGTGGATAACTTTGTCTATCAAATCAAGCATTATGGAAAGATCCTCAACGCAAACCGATCCTATTACTTGTGCCGCTCTCAACCTCCGTTTTTAACTGATATGGCTATTCGTGTTTTCAAAAAACTTGATCATTCTACTACCTCTTTGAAACTAAAGCAGTTAGACTGGCTTGCTCATGTACTCCAGATCGCCATAAAAGAGTACTTTAGTGTGTGGATGGCTGAACCTCGATTAGACAAGAAGACTGGTCTTTCCAGATTCAGACCTGAAGGACTAGGTATACCTCCGGAAACGGAAGCTTCTCACTTTGATCATGTGATTGAACCTTACGCAAAGGCAGTTAATCTAAGTGTCAACGAATACATGCAAGCCTACAATGACGGCGCCATCAAAGAGCCGAAGCTAGATGAATATTTCTTACATGACCGTGCAGTTCGTGAATCAGGACATGACACCACTTACAGATATGAAAAGGTGTGCGCTAATCTCGCCACCATCGATTTGAATTCATTGCTGTATAAATATGAAATGGATCTTGCCGAGACAATAGAAAACTTGTATGATGGTGAAATATCATTTATAGAAAAAGTAAATGGTGAGGATACTCTAGTGCGTCACACGGCCGATGATTGGAAAGATCGTGCTAGTATTCGAAAGGAAAGAATTGATAAATATCTGTGGAATGAAGAAAAACATCTCTATTTTGATTATGATACTATTTTAGAAAAACAAATAGACTATGAGTCCGTTACAACATTCTGGGCCATGTGGGCGAAATGTGCTAGCGAGAAGCAAGTGGAAGCTATGGTCAAGCATTCGCTTTACAAATTCGAAGTGTTGGGAGGTCTAGTTTCTGGAACTGAAAAATCAAGAGGTATCACTTCTTTGGATCGTCCTAATCGTCAATGGGATTTCCCATTTGGTTGGGCTCCCCATCAAATTATGGCGTGGCAAGCGTTCGAGAATTACGGAAAGCATGATATTGCGGAGAGACTTGCTTATCGATGGCTATACACGTAAGTATTGAACACAACAAACAAACAACAATTCCCTATTTAGAAAATTATTAATTTACGTATGTATTTCCCAGTATTACCAAGTCCTTCGTTGATTTCAATGGTGTTGTTCCCGAGAAATTCGATATTGTTGGTATGACCCACAAGGTTGAAGTAGAGTATGGTAATGTGGGTGTGGATTTCAAATATGTACCACGAGAGGGTTTTGGCTGGATGAATGCATCTTACCAAATTGGTTTAAGTGTAATAAGTACAAAGATGAGACGTGCGCTAGGCACTTGTACCAATCCCGACTTATTCTTTGAAAAAGCACTCAAGGATGCCACTGCAACCCCAGAGGAAATTGCTCGCCGTTTGAGTCGTAGAAAGTCGGCAGAAGCCGCTGCAAGAACTATCACTAGGAACGGTTCCATTACTGCTGCTATTACTCGCATTGGGGGTGGCTCAAGTGGTATGAGCACCACTCAAATGAACTTGCTTGGTTCCACAAATAGCAATATGTCCTTTATTGAGCTAACAGAATAAAAACATATCCATGTATGTACTCAAGCAGCTCTTAATTGATTTTGATCAATATTTAAGTCACATTTAACAATAAAACTAACTTTGTAAATTTAAGAAATCAAACGTTTTTGCTTGGTCGACTTGGCAATGAATAAACATCTGCAAATGATACAGGAATGCTTTTACTAAAAAGTAAACATCTATGGTCGATGAAATCGATTTTTTAACATTTTTGATTCCCACCTTTGGCTTTACGTACTTTTTCATTCGCAAGAAAAACCAAGATGAAGACGTGGGGAATCACATTTGTAGCTAGTTTACTTTTAACCACCAGCCAATTTATCTCCTTTGCTGATGCAATTGAAGGTGAAGATCCACCAGGATTTCGATCTCCCCAATGCACCCAAGGCATATCCAGACACCAGGTTAATATGGTAAGTTCTTGTTGTATTTTTTCGTTCTGTTCATTTTTAATACTTTTTACGTAACATGCGTATATGTACCTAGTTACAACATTTCAACGGGTTGTTTGGATCTTTCACTGTGGAATTGGATAAAAACAGCACTTTGGTAAACCCGTCTATGTACGGTCCGATCGCTGCTCGTGAAATTCGAGCAGAGGGTTACGGATTCAATATGAATTCTCAAGATACTCAATGCAGTTCAAGCAACCGTCTTATGCGAGTTGGACTTATGGCCGAAAAAGCATACGTCAAAGGTGACATTCGTGGGAGTGTGGTGAGCAAAAGTGGTAAAGTTGAAATCACTAGTCAAAGCGATGCATGTTACAAGTCCTCTGCAATGGGAACGCAAGACTTTTCAGATAGTTTATTTTCATTTGCCCCTCAAACATTAAGATTGACTTCAGAGAAATTGGCTGGTTTTTCCCCGGACACTCTAATTGATAGAAAATCATTTGCTCTCACATCAGCAAACTCTAATAGGTCTTTTAACGGATATCGTGTCATTAAATTTCCTGCTTGTTCTGATAGCGACTGTGTCTCAGCCATTCCTCGAAAAGAAACATCTGTCAGTGTTTTGAAGGCTGGTTCTAATCCCCAAGGTCAATATCAAGATGTTCCATCGAATGAAATGATTGTTTTCAATGTAATATTAATATTTCAATCGTGAATTACAAGTCTCTCAACTACTTTGCTAGATTCCTGTATACACTGACACTACATTCACTATAACAACACACGATGTCAACAGAAACATTTCACCCTGTCAGATCATTTACAACTTTTATCCTGTTGACAGGAAGGGAAATTATGTATCTGATCCAAATTCTACCTTCACCTTGGTCCGACCAGCTGGTGTTACAATTGCAGGAACTATTCTAGCGCCTCAAGGTAGATTTCATATTCTAAATTCATAATGTTACTATACACATAACTAATGTTGCGTATACTTTTAGCCAACATCATTGACTCCGACACCGGTTATTTCGCAGGACAGTTATTAACATTACAAAAATACCAAGGAAAGGGAGCAGATATCAAAGATTTTGCTGCTGCGAGTAACGGTCGATGTACTTCTCGCTCATTATGTATTCCTCCCGAGCACATTTCTAAAGTAGTGACAGAGGTAGTGACAGCAACAGCAGTGAGCACCAATGTACTCACCACGACAGTAGCCCCAGTAGCAAATCGACTTGCTATTCCCGATGATGTTCCTGTATCTGTGGAAGACGTCATGGTTACCATAGAAGAATTATCTATTGTCACAGAGGTAGAAACAGCCAGTTCTCTCGCTATTGAGACGGTTGTTGTTGATTTGAATGGTAACCAAATTTCAAAAGTTGACACTGAAAAAGACGCAGAGCCAATTGCTACACCTTTGATAAAGGTGGTAGAACAAGCCACAGTCACCGAGAAAGTTGTCAAGACAGTTTACGCTACATCGGAAGCTACTAAATTTGATACGGTCGTTGTGACTCAAAAGTAAAGTCGACGGTAACTAGACACACTATAGCTTAAATTGATTTATTTATCACACACAAGGAATAGACACAATATTTTCTCTTACATATACACACATATATGTTCTTTTTTACTGCATGTCTCTTTTTATTAAAATACGTAACACCTCTTGAATTCCGTTAAATAAAAAATTTATAGAGTATCAAGATAGATATAATGTTAAGGCATGTTACGTACATAGAGGAGTAAGTCTATAATCTGTACTCATAGTCAATAGATTCATCCCCGACTCTATTGTCGTTCTCAGCAAGTTGCTGTAATTCTTCCTCGCTCAACTTTGCCTTTTCTTGTTTCTTCTGTTCATTCGCACGACTAAGAAGGAATCTCTGCAACAGTGTCAAAAGTATGAAAATTGAGATGAATGCAAGATTGATTCTGTGTCCACGGACTGATAGAAAGGATGCGTAAGCAACGAAACACTGGTACAGACAAATTTTAAATCTACTCACGGTATCTCGGTGCATCAGAATGTCGATAAATATTAGATCCTAGCAATCCTGCAGAGTTGTTTGCAGATACGGCCATGGCTGTAGCTACACTTTTTTTCATATCGGGAGCAATATTGCTCGTTAACCAGGCATTTACAACTGGGTTGATAACAAAGATGCCAGCCACTGCTATGCAGACTCCTGCGTACAAAGCTGGTCTTTCGATGCAAACATTCAAAATGATATATCCAATTAAACAAACAGAGGCACCTGCAATGGCATGAAACGCTCTGTCTTTTTTTCGGTCTGAAGAGTACGCTGCAGCAATCATCTATCATATGATCGCATTAATATTATAAATTTTCGCGCTATGCAGTCGCTTCTTTCCTATCTTACCACAAATACTGCACCAACATATGGAGGTGCTACATACGTATTTTAATAAACTTAAAACAAGAGCTGTAACCTCTAGTAACTTACCTGACATTGAATTTGCTGATAATTTATTGTCATATCCCATTCCTTTCACAATTGAGGGCAAAAAGCTATAAATTACATAGTCAATTATGGTGACAACGCACGAATGCGGTTGCTCTATGCGATAAGTCATCAAGTGCTTACTTTGAGATGCTGGTATTGGGAACACTACCGCAGGGTAGATTTCATATTCTAAATTCATAATGTTACTATACACATAACTAATGTTGCGTATACTTTTAGCCAACATCATTGACTCCGACACCGGTTATTTCGCAGGACAGTTATTAACATTACAAAAATACCAAGGAAAGGGAGCAGATATCAAAGATTTTGCTGCTGCGAGTAACGGTCGATGTACTTCTCGCTCATTATGTATTCCTCCCGAGCACATTTCTAAAGTAGTGACAGAGGTAGTGACAGCAACAGCAGTGAGCACCAAGACATTGAATTTGCTGATAATTTATTGTCATATCCCATTCCTTTCACAATTGAGGGCAAAAAGCTATAAATTACATAGTCAATTATGGTGACAACGCACGAATGCGGTTGCTCTATGCGATAATCATCAAGTGCTTACTTTGAGATGCTGGTATTGGGAACACTACCGCAGAAAAACATGACCATGTACAGCCATACTTTCCAATCAGTCAACGCTTTTAACGCTTGCTTCTTATTCGACGCATCTAAATCACCCAGTGTCATATGCGTATGGTCTGCATGTCCGTCTTCATTTAATCTCGTGACAGCCAAAATCCTTTCTTCTTCCGTAAAAACAGACCATGTAGAAGGTGACTCAGGTAAATAGAAGCTTTACAATCTCATTACTAACGGTCCTTTTGTTATATACGTAGTTGCACCAAGTTGACTTACAATGCAACTCCAGCCACAAGAACAGTAGGGATTCCTTCTATCAAAAATAACCATTGCCATCCAGTTAAACTCCCAGATCCTCTAAGTTGCAAAATGCCATAGGCAAGTACGCCAGCTTATGCCAAATTTTCTATTTAGTTGGTATTTAGATATTATATATTTGTTTTTAGTTACCATAAGCATGAGCAGCCACCGTTGATCCCCAAAATAAAGCAATTCTAGTCGCCTGAGTGAGGTGTAAGTATTAAAGGTTAACTCAGACATTGTGAGTTGAGGTCACTTAGACTAACCATTTCATTTTTCTTGTAGAATTGAGTCAAAAAGAAGACCACACCTGGAAAAAATCCGGCTTCAAAAAAAACCCAGAAAAATCGTAATGTCATAAGCTGGGCATAATTTTTCACGGCAGCATGAAGGCAGGCCATCGATCCCCACAACACCATCAACAAAGGCAGCCTATATAAAGTACATTTAATTAAAAACCATAAATGTATAAGTTGCTTGTAAATCAAATGTTGATTACGTACCATCTTCTTGCAGTAAATCTTTTCAGTAAAATGTTACTAGGAACTTGGAAAATGAGAAATCCAACCTAAGCCAAACAATATTACGTAAACAATTGATTACTTGAGGTGGATTTGGATCTGCGTTTTTTTTTTCTTTCTCTCTTTTGAATTGCATTTCTCGCTCATCTGATTGATTGATTTCCCACACCGAAGTCAGCTGTGGGAGGAGAACCTGCCGTATAAAAATCCCTGAGATAAAAAAAAGAAAGTTGTCACCCGTCAACCCTCTTTTACATGAAGAATGAACTAGAAACAGTTACTAAACAACTTGGTGTATTTAATAAACTAGACGAACGTAAGTAACTCTACCCATTCAGTACCTCGCAAGCTTTACTAAGAGTTATTCTGTAGTGGGGATAGATTCACCCCGCGAGATATTAGCTAAATCAGCTGCAGATCTCGTAAAACTACTACGCATAAATCAAATTCAGGCAGAAGATATATTGAAAGCAGCTTCCAGCGATGCTTACAATTGGCGTCAACGCGAGAAAACAGGATCCACATTACTGACTGTCAAAAAGGAAGACGATGAAACCTTATTGCCTTCTTCACTCACCACGGACGACGCAATCTTAGACAAAGTGTTGAATCCTGGTATTCCTTTGGGAACACTGACTGAAGTTGTTGGAGAGAGGTACTGGTTTTATTTTTTAAAGCCTTTCTGTATACTAAATATGAAGCGTATAGTTCTTCTGGAAAAACACAATTTGTTCTTCAACTCTGTTTGACAGTTCAAAAGCCACGGTCTGAAGGTGGATTAGAAGGGTCCGCTATATATGTTCATAGTGAGGGGCCTTTTCCTTCTGCAAGATTGGATCAATTAGCTGCAGAGAAATACCCAAATAATCAGGACGAAGTTAAGCAGAATATTCATACCATTCGAGTGACAGATAGCGAAAGTCAATATCGAGTATTAGCCTATCAATTGCCAGCATTTCTGGAAATGCAAAAAAGACAAGGCAAGAGGCCTGTTCGGGTTATTGTAATCGATTCGATTAGCGCGATTTATCGAGGTGAATCGTCGCTAGAAAGATTTCAGAAGATGAGCGAGATATGTGAGATAGGCATGAGGTTAAAGAAGTTGGCAAGTCAGTACAATCTTGCAATAGTAGCAGTAAACCAGGTGTCAGATGTTCCCACTAAGGGTGACAGTGCGAATACTGAGGGGATAGAAAGTTGGATGGATTTTCGTTTGATAAATCAGGACAGTAACCATATGATTGGATTGTATATACAATCGCTGCTCAAAAAGCCTATCTTGGGGTTATCTTGGTCAAATTCGGTTAATACAAGAATTCGCTTAGCGAGGTCACCAATGTTAGAAGGAATGTCCACTAGACGTGTCATATTTCTCGAGTATTCCCCCATAGCCCCTCGATTAGGCTGTGAAATTATTATTGATCGAGGCGGAATTAAAAGCGTATAGGCACTGATCTCTTGCTTGCTTTTAAATAAATAAAGAACATTGCTTATGAGGTGGTAAAATTATCCTGAACTGTTTTAAGTTTTGCGTTATTTCATTGGTGGTATACAAGCAAATGTACGCCAGATAAGCTAACAGTGCAGATTATCGTGTACGATATCCTAAAAATTAATCACTTTCGCTGTGGCTTTGAACAGGATCAACTGCGGCATATGTACGATAGCAAGGTAGGACATGCAGCAACTACCCTTTTCAAGAGCCGGCCCTGTGACGATGTATACGCTTAGAATCAACAAACTCCGATTGTGGCTCTTTGAAAAAAAAGCATGACATAAACGCTTGCTTCTATTCTACTATTTCGTTACAACAGAGTATGCCAGAGTCACAAAGTCAGCCTAGAAGAAGGTATCTGGCTGGTGTGGTGGCTTTATTAGCTGTCGTATTTATATGGGTATCCTCCTCATTTGTAATGAATGTAAAGTAGAATTGTAGTGATTATGAAACAGCTTTGGTCAAAAGTCGATTCGTTGCTAATGATTGTCGCGGACAAAACATTTATTGTAGAGTATATTTGCCGATCTGAAGTACAACAAACCTTTTCTTGTGACATATGTGAATACAGCAACCTTTTCTCTCTATTTACTACCACTTCTTTGCACAGCGAGGAAGAAAAAGTCGAAAGAATTTTCTCCCGAGGAGTATGTATTGATTTTCAAGTTTTTAGGACGTAGTAGGACAGTACGAGTAACATTGACTTTATTTCACAGTGTCTATATGGAAACAGAAGCAAGACTTCTTGGAGAGGAGGATGTAAGATATTAAATTTGTTTGTGTAACTGTAGATATTCATTTAATGTGTATATCATTTAGCAATCAGAAGAACCAGTACCAATCGACGGTGCAGCGACACCTTCAGCGGATGCAGCAAAACTTACAACGATGGAAACGGTCAAGCTTAGCTTAGCATTTTGTTTTCTCTGGTTTTTTGCCAACTACACTACAAATGCAAGTTTAGCGTACACTAGTGTAGCAAGTAGTACTATTTTATCCTCCATGTCTGGTCTATTTACTTTGGGAATTGGAGCATTGTTTGGTGTGGAAACGTTGAGTTTATACAAGGTTATTTCAGTAATTCTAAGGTAGAAAGACTCAATAGAATACAATATTCTGTGTAAATATCTAATGAAATCGATATATAATAGTTTTGCAGGAGTAGTATTTGTGTCCTACTCTGATCAACTCACGAAGCACGACGCAAGCGGGACATCGATCCCTACACCTTTGATTGGGGATCTATTAGCGCTATGTGGCGCTGTATTTTATGGCTGCTATACCACTCTCTTGAAGTTGAAGATTGGGGATGAGTCACGTATTGATATGCCATTGTTCTTCGGTTTTGTTGGGGCATTCAATGTACTTTTTATGTGGCCGGCTTTCCCTTTGTTACATTTTCTTGGTCTAGAAAAGTTTGAATTGCCATTCTCACCACATCTATGGATACTAGTCTTGTTAAATGCTTTTATTGGAACCTTTTTGTCAGATTACCTTTGGCTACTTGCCATGTTGATGACATCGCCTTTGGTCGTTACCTTAGGTATATCTTTGACTGTAAGTAATATTTTAACTCATCAAGCAGCCTTAAATGCTCAACTAATACACTTTGCAGATACCTCTTGCACTTGTTGGTGATGTTGTATTTAAGCATTTTATGCCTGGTCTTCAATACGCTATAGGTGCTATATTAGTGGTTGCAGGATTTTTTGTAGTGAATATGGCAACCCTATCAGATGTGGACGAAAAGGCTAATTTACACCAAAGAGAACTGGTAGACGATATTGATGATGAAGGATTTGATGATTTTGATGCAGATGAAAGTCATAGGAGAATGGCGAGAGCCTTAAGCATATCAACAGAACCAAATCGTAATAATAGAAGAGCAAGTAATGCTTCAGTACTGAGTGCTCACCCTTAGATGTAACTTTTTTTCTTTACCTTTCCCATTGTTAATACTTAATTATGCCCTTTTTTTACCCATTCCCCTCTTCCTCCTTCTCCACTTTTCCATATTCATTCTTGTAGATATTTCATTTAAACCGACTTCACATAAATTCTTAAACATAAATGCTTTTTTGACAACCTCAAACAAACAATGTCTGTAACACCTCAACTGATTTTCAGTCTCCGGGTGATGATACTTGCTGGCTTTTCATTTGATGCAATAATTGTACAATTATAACGCGCTTGCGCTATTAGCTTCTTCTTTCCTGTATCATTCAACATCTTATAGTGATGAGAGGAATCTATTCTTTGACTGCCCTCGTTGTCTCTTGCGTGACGCTTTTGTCCTCTCTAGTTGAAGCAAAGTCATCAACTGGTGATCGCGTTTTGGTGCTGTTAGATTCTTTGGCCGAAAAAGACTTGTACACACAATTCTGGCATCAGTTAGAAGGTAAACAAGGAATAATTGTAAAATCTCGTACTTTTATTAACTTTTTTTCCTCGGCTTTGTAGAGCGTGAATTTCAGCTCGTTTTCAAGCCTGCAGATGACCCTTCAATCTCCCTTCATTACTTTGGCGAAACACTCTTTAACCACATTATACACTTTGCTCCCAAGGCTCAAAGTAAGTTGTAAAAGAGGGAGCATAGAAGAGCATTTTCGAAGACTAATAATTATTTATTGACAGAACTTTCACAACATGCTGCTTTGAATAATGTTCAACTTGTGCAGTATGTCAAAAAGGGTGGAAATATTCTTGCTGCCACCGGGGCTAATGCAAGCGATAATATGCGTGCGCTCGCAGCTGAATTTGATATTGAATTGGACACAGATCGTGTTTTTGACCATACTCACTTTGACAACGACGATCACGGTCTGATTGTCACAGATGAATTTGTTGCACCCTCTGCAATAATCGATGGAAAGTCTATCAATGCTCCTGTTTTGTATTCTGGAACTGGATTAACTGTTGGTCAACTTCCCCTCTCTACTGCTATCTTAAATGCTGAATCTGATGCTTTTGTCGCTGACGAGTATACCAAACGTGCCGCCTCTGCAGATACGGTCTCTTTAGTCGGTGCATTGCAGTCCCGTAATAATGCTCGTGTAACTTTTGTTGGCTCGCTTGATTTGTTCTCTGATAAGCTTATTAGCTCATCCATTAAGGTTGGATCTGCCAAAACGTAAGTAGCAGAGCGAATGCGAGGAATAGACGCGGTTGAGAGATCTAAATTGAGATTTAAAAAATCATAGTTACGGTAAATCCGGAAATGAGGATTTCATTGCTCAATTGACCGAATGGACCTTCCAAGAAAAGGGTGTTTTGAGAGTTGTCGGTCATTCTCACCATAAGGCGAACGAGACTGAGCAACTCGATTGGTACCGTGTCAAGGATGATATTGTAAGCTGAATTTTAAAATGAACTTGCTAAGCTACAGGAGTGGATAAGGTAGTAACATTTTGAACTAGGTATACGATGTGGATATCGAAGAATACAGAAATAATAAGTGGGTTCCATTCGAAGCTGATGACGTTCAGTTAGAAGTCATTATGTTGGACCCTTACATTCGTACTACATTGAAGCAAGTTCCCACTCAAGGCAAATCTTACGGTAGATTTGAGGCTAACCTTCGAC
Organism: Mucor irregularis B50; assembly: GCA_000587855.1. Classification (NCBI taxonomy): domain Eukaryota; kingdom Fungi; phylum Mucoromycota; class Mucoromycetes; order Mucorales; family Mucoraceae; genus Mucor; species Mucor irregularis. The sequence continues at coordinate 36,435 of KK076459.1, forward strand.
TTCCTGATGTGTATGGTGTTTTTACCTTCAAGGTCAACTACAAGCGTACTGGCCTCACTTATATCTTGGCTGAGGATCAAGTATCTATTAGACCTTTCAGACACAATGAATATCCTCGTTTCTTAACGGCTGCTTACCCTTATTATGCATCCACCGCTTCCATGATTGTTGGTTTCATTGTGTTTAGCGCTGTTTGGTTGTCCACCTGGGGTGGAAAGCCTGCAGTTGCGACTAAGGCTAAATCAAATTAAGGTTTTAGTTTTTCCATTTTCCCATTTAAAAATAAAATATCATAACAAACAATGAAAGTGAAGCATGTATATAGGTGTTAATGTGATTTTGACAAAAATATTTGACGCCGATAATATTCATTGGTCCGGTTTAGATGCCCTTGCGATACGTTATCAGTCTTATTTGATTATACGTGCAATAATAGATACGATAGGGCAAAGATGAAATCGATTGGAGTACGTGGCCCGCCATTACTATCTGTGGTGCCTAAATAAAATAGACTTATAATATTCATATTTGCATGAAATTCTTTTCGTTTAATGATCTCCGCTTTTAAGCATGCTTATAGCCTTAAAATGAATTCACTAAAATGCAAAATGACTGTCAGTTTACTTTTTAGCTACTTAAAGATGCTTGAATATGTATAGTGCCCGAAGGTATTGGTTCCAAACATAAGGAATCGCACTAGTACGTATGTACTTTACATATAGGGTTATTCCCAACATTATGGGATAAGAAGGCGAAAAGAAGCAAGTATTTAGTATATGCTGCTTTAAATAAAAACGATGGCAATCAAGTACCAAATATTTCTATTTGATAAGTATGTATACGAGGATATGCAGTGACTATATGTTTTGCATAGAATTATACAAGTACATATATTGGCATTATTTACATGATAAAAGTGATACACGATAAATCCATAAATCGTCAGAGTATGTATACTTAAAGACATAGAAAATCTAGAAAAATGACACAGCTTACATAGTACATAGTAAAAATATCCATGTATACAAGAGTAGATGACTAAAGCGTACATTAGCAAGTAAATATGTAAAGAATGAAGCTGATTGAAATAAGGGTCGAGAATTTCTTTTGTATCTTTGTGATTACGTCTTATCGAATAGTCTAAACATATTCAATCCGTAGTTATCTTTTGAAAATAATGCAATTGAAAATGTGATGTACATAGATATTGCATCTCTTTGTTTAAGCCTGTTGAAAAATATGCAAGTTTAGGTAAGATCTTTTAAAGTATAAGTATGTAACTTAAGATTAAAGATTCCCTAAGTTACATACGTATTCGGATTCACTTCGTTGAACGTTTACTGTACGGAAAAGATTGACAATTAGGAAAATATATGCAAAATGACTCTCTTGTTGGCGTCACTGGCCGTGGTCGTTTCAGTCTTTTGTGCATATTATTAATTCCTCAGGAACTTTGAATATTCTATAAATGAATTTTATAGTTCGAATAATAAATCAAAAGATAAGGACCTTGAGTTTATTAAGTGATAGACGACATATCATGAACCTTTTATATTTCATATCTTAGATTATTAGAACAATGCACATATGTAAGTATTACATACAGTAACATCGATTTGTATACAGATAAAATAGGTCCGAAAATTCGGTGAGTACAACTCTCCGAAGCCGTTGTATTTATCGGCACACATCCATCGAGTCTTTAGAAGGTTCATACATCCGAGGGTCCATTTCATCTACACAGAAGTTTCTAAATCAGTCTCAATGATACATGTGGAACTCATAAATTGAACGTAATTAATAGCTAAAAAGAAAGGATCATATAAATTGCAGATGTCACTCTTCAGTCGTTCAATTAAAGGTGTCTAATATTAAAATGAAAGCATAACAGTGTACATACTCAGCAGTTGTGAAAACGCTTACATAATAAGTACACAGTACATATTGCTTCTATGTTCTAAAGCGACATCAACCCAATTATACATCGCCTCTCCCTGTCTTAAAGATACGTAGTCGTCATTTAAATTTTATGTGTGATACTTTGGCATGATATAACCGTCGTATTGGCGGATGTAATATCGATCCTAATAATTTATCTTTACATTACACCTCCTATTCTGACATCAATAATTGTTCCCGGTAAAACACCGCTCCGCCTTCAATTCTGCATATACAGATTCATATAATATTTTATTTTAACTAAAAACACATAACATCAATAACTATTTTATATATTTTGTGGGGTAATAATGCGTAAGTTCTTGATACCATAAATAGGTCGTGTAATTTCTTTTTCAAATTTTGATATTCTACTTTTTCTTCTTCTCAATCATTGCTTTCTTTACAAACACAGTATGAGATTTTTCGATAGGAAAGCTAGCAAAGACATCATCGACGACGACAACTCAGAATCAGGACGTACTACAGTGGTTGATCCATTGAGCTTTCCTCTTAGAACATATCCACAGGCTTGGTTTGCACTTCTATTGCTTGTGATTTTACGAACTGCCATTTCAGTTTTTCAATTTACCTTCAGTGTTGTGCCATCACTTACAGCCGAACTCTTTAATGTCTCATTATCAGCTGTAAATTGGCTTGCAAACATACAAGGCCTGATGTATGTAATTGTGAGTTTCTTCACTGGATGGATATTTCAGCGTTTGGGTGTCAAAAAATCGGTACAGTTCAGCATTCATTTTTACTAAAAAAAAATACATCATATTGATCTTTTATACCAGCTTATACTTGCAGGTGTCCTGAATGTCTTGGGTGCCGCTTTACGTTCGGTTGCCGTGAAACTGAATCCTCCTTCCTACATCATTACTATGGTTGGTCAAATTGTAGGTTCGTCAGCAGCTCCTTTAGCTTTAAACATTATGACTACAGTAAGTTCAGGAACACCATGGAAAACTTGATGTATTACACACACTTATGCAATCATTAAAAAAATTAGTTTGCGTCCGCATGGTTTACAGAGAATATGAGAGCAACAGCTGGCATGTTTGTCGGTAAGTTATCACAACTCGCATGAATAAGAACAAAAATAATTTTTGTATGGGTATCGATCTGACATCAATTTTATATCCTATCATTTTCTAAATGTATAGCTTCGAATTATGGTGCTATCCTTGGTATGTTCATGATTCCAAATATCGTCACCGGCCTTGATAAGCTACCACTGACCGTCCATATTGTCTCCGGTATCGCCATTGCCGCATTTGTTCCTTTGCTAATCATGCCTTCTAAACCACCAACTCCTCCCTCGAGAGCTGTAAGTGAAGGATCCACGCCTTCATTTTTTGCAGGTGTCCGCATGCTTGCTAAAAACTACAATTTCTGGATTTTATTTTTGGTCCATGGTATCAATGTTGGATTAAGCATTGCTTTTGGTTCAATTTTCACTCAAGTGATTTCTCCCTACGGCTATACTGATGCTCAAGCTGGTCAAATGAATGCTGTTGCATTTTTCGCTGGTACTTTGGGTTGTTGTAAGTATTTTTACATGTCAACCCTTCAAGTCTGTAATTAACGAATTTTTTGTTCTTAAAAAGCTATTGCTGGACCTGTGCTGGATACAACAAAGCAACACAAATTATTTCTGCGACTGATTGCTCCAATGGTGTTCGTCACCGATATAGGCTTTATTTTCATGGGTACGTATATCCTTGTATATATTTGATTCATCGTAGTTGTTAACTTATGCTTCTAATTTCACAGTGCAAAAAGAATCATATGCTGCCATTCTGTTTGTTTTGTCCATGAATCAATTCTTTTTGTCATTCTTGGTTCCTGTAGTCATTGAGTTGAGCAGTGAAAGTAAGTTTTTAAAAGGGGTGTCAGTATCTTTGGCCGTTTAATGTTAACTTCAACACTTACATAGCTTCGTACCCTGTTCATGATGCTACATCCAACTCAATTATGTGGCAAGGGTGCCAAACATTTGGTTTTATTTTTGTATTGGCTATGGATCAGATGCGTGACTCAAACGGCTCACCTAAGAACAATATGTATCGTGCACTGATCCTACAAGCGGCACTTGCTGGTCTTATGGTAGTCTTTTGCTTTGGATTCAGGGGTCGTATGTTGCGTTCAGAGGCTATTGAAAGATTAAAACAAGAAGAAAACAATGAAAAAAATATTTCTTCCCCTAACGGCGACGAAGAAAAAAACTGTACATGTCGCCATAATAATGCCACAGGCGACCAATCTTCCACTCCTTTCGAACATCAATAATTACTATATAACTTCTTTACAAAAATTGTACAATAATAAATATACAGAAATACTTAATCTGAATTTGTGAATAATTTTATTAATCGTCCAACTCTGAATCTGTATCATTGGATTGGAAGATAGATTTCTTGACGTTTTGTACATTTTCTTCCTTCTTTTTCAATACGCCAGCGTGGATCAATTTTAGTTCGATAGCGGCCGTGGCAAAACTATCGGTATTTCCAAGATCATCAAATCCAACAATTCTAATCGTAAAAATGTCAATCTAGACTCTCCTTACTTCCACCACTGCATGACGTGTACTTACTTTGTTTGAGCATATCCGTTCACCCAAGCCATTACGCAGGGCAAAACTTTGATCTGGAGTTTCTCGACCAAAAAAGGTGCATTTTGTACGTCAATTTTTATAAATCGAGTGTCATAGTATTTCTCTGCCAACGACTAAAATTTGGTTGTCATCCCTATTTAGTCCTAACAGTACTTTTCAGTGTCTTTTGCTAAATTTACCTCGAGATGGGTATCCATAATTTTACATCTTCTAAAATCTTTGTGGTAAAAATGGCCAACAACGTACTTTTCTGAAGTGGTAATGTCCATGAACTCTTTTTCTTTGGCGATGTCGGTATATAGTCCATGTTGGTTTTCGGCTCTGGCATGTCGTCTGTTTAATCTGATTTAAAAGGGTTTCAGCAAAAAGAACAATAGGTATGGTACAATGTTAATGTCTCACTCGTTTTGGATCTCTTTGATTCTCTTCTCTCTCATGGCGGCGACGTCGTTGTCTTCTTCTCTTTCGAGTTCTTCGAAGAGTGCTTCGTCATCTGACAACAATTCTAGATCGCGAGTACTGCTCACAGAAGTACATTTCAGCACAAGTTGGTTATCACAGTGTCTTATCTTACCTTGACATTAGTAGACAGTAACGTTGTGGTGCCTGTTAAAACAAAGTGTGTGCCTTGTGTTCAATTTTCTAAAATATCACTGAAGCGCGGGTTGAAAATAGTTGACAAGTGCAATAGGCAATTTGACACGAACTTTAAAATACGAGCAAAGCCCTTTTCTCTATTAAGCTATAAACACTTCGAACCTGCTGTACTTTTCAATTGAACATTAAATGGTTTTTTATTAAGGCGCGCACGTATTGCTTTCGGTTATATGATATTATGGGTCTGAAATTCAAAGTAAAGTGAGCGTTATTGCATGCGCGCTTTGCTTCAAGTATTCCGTAACTTTCGTTTATTTTACTACGAGGCAATGAAGACTCTGATGCGTAAGATTTTTTTCTACTTTTTAGAGTTGAGGATTATTTGAATCAAAATTTGTAGGCGTTATCACTTTATTTAGAGGTTGTGGCAGAGATTGTGGGGCGAATTGTTGATCACTTTGTGTATTGGTTTTTGGGATTTCTGAAATAAGGACTGTTATAGGTTTTCCTTTGTTAGTGTTGTCAACTTCTTTTGGTACTTTATTGATAGTAAATCGTTTGCTGTCTGATGGAGATAAAGCGTCAACCGTGGCCTCTGAATAGGTGGAGAGGCTTTAGAGTCGCTACGCATGAGTGTTGGGAGATCCACAGTGTTTATATTCGATGACTCTGATACATCATTTAAAGAGGGCGCACTATCTTCTACAGAAGGTGTCTTGATTTTTACGGTCTGCAGCTTGTTTTCTACAGTAGGCTTTCTATCATTCATAGTAGGTGTAGCATCTTTCATTGTTGGAGCTTCTTTATCTAAACCTTCTTCTATATTCTTGGTAGGTGGATCGATGTTGGGCGAAGCCATTTTTGTTTTAATGTCGCTTATTGTTTTATTCTCGTTGGAGACCCCTTGTTCTCTTGGAGAAGAAGAAGATTGATTAGTGCCTAACTGCTGAGAATCTGGATTCGCGTCAACTAACAATGGTGTTACTAAAGAAGGATCTTCCTGGCATACGAAAATTCTAGCCCATCTGCTACATTTTTCGCAAACAATGGGCTCTATCACCTGAAGTTTGACATACTTATTACATACACCGTCAGCGTCTTTCAAACAATCAAGACAATTCGGCAATGTTTCACAAGCTTTATACGGCTGGCTGTTGCTTTCAGGACAGGAAAACTTATCTACTACGACGATCTCCTTTTTAGGTACTGCGATGGTGTCACTGTAACATAGGCCGTATATAAGTGATAGCAATGTAATCACCGTTATGATCTTCATTGAAAACTTCATTTCAGCATAGAAAAAGGTCGTAAAAAAAATAAAATTGAGAGAAAAGTACCTCGTATGCAATTCTTCACACGAGGCAAGCGATATATCGCATGCATCTAACGTTGATGATTTCGAAGATGCAAAAATGGTCTTGAGTGTTACATACAATTTTTTCTCCAACTATAAAAATTATAAAAAGAACCGGCGCATCCAATTAATAGGAGACATCAGTGCGATGTGAAATAGTCGACCTGATTTGTACGCCTGTATCTTTTTTAAGTGTTTTACGGGCATCTATTTCTATCAATGAGTTTGGTGGCAATGATACGCACACCTTATTTCCCCACACTCTATTTAAGCTGAATTTGTGAGATTATTACCCTCTACTTGTTCATGATTGCCATTTTAATAAAACTGAGTCAAATTGAATATACTTATTTTATACAATAGGATTTTGATTCATAATACATTCAGATAAAAAATACATGCAGTGTGATAGCCCATACATACATAAATAGCTATCAAATAATGCAATGGCTCCTTCGTGTTTGTGTGAGTACATGACATTCACAGATTTAGAAGTTATGTACGCACTTCAAATAGAGCCGATCGTTCTTAAAATTAGCCATACTTGAGCAAATCGAAGCGAACTTGGTCTCATTCAAACTATATTGCTTTTAAAGATGATTTTTTATAAGGGCACGACGTAAAACTGCTGCCCGACATCGTATTTTTCAGAAACATACGCCGAAATCAATCGCTGGTCATTGTATACATAGAGCATAGTTCTGTTCATGAAGTACTATTAATATTACACAGACACGCATTATACATACTGAAAAGGTGATTTTTGTTCTCAATTGCTATAAAGTACACTTGTATACCCTATCATTAGGGCAGTGTTGGGATGGAGAATAAGCATATAAGCACGCGCAAAATATGTATCATATTATAATATAATCAACACTACTACAATCAATTATTTCTTCTATCACAGTTGACGGAAAATGATATCTTCCTCTCGCTGAAGTTTGTTTGTTATCTATTCCTCCCTCTGTTTCTTTAAATGTCTCTTCGTATCTGAAATACATGTGAATAACATTTCATGCATTTGTGTATCGTACGAAGTTACTTATGTCAAAGCACCATCTTCTGGAGCAAAAATGTAGGTCAATGTGAAAGAGCATGTGCGTGAATAAAAAGGTTTAAAGGATCCTCACAAAATATAGGTACATCCACCTTCTAATTGTAGCATCATAGGCCATTTTAATAGGTCGAATAAAATAAGAGAACTACATATGAGTAACTAACTTGTATAGTACTCATGACTTGGCACTGTATCTCGTGTGAGCTGTTGTTTATTTAAGGACTGTTACACATAGTTGTACGTACGTATGTGAAGCAAAATGGAATCTTAAAGATACATATGTATGCCTAGCGTGTATTGAATGAGCAAGACACTGTCTGCTGCAGTACATATCTACTTACTGAGATTGCAATTTTTTAACCACGCATTAAAAAAAAGAGAAGATATGTGTATGTATATTGACTTTGTACTATAGATTGAAGAACGCTTGTAGAGCAAAGGGAATAAAAAGATAGTAATCATGTAAAATTTTGTTGAATTTAGTAGATGTTGTATTTATTTATGTAGTAGCAGCAGGAGAAGGGGATGCAGCCGGGGGAGAGGAAGAGTCTGCTGCTGCTGGAGAACCGGAAGGGCTGGAGTTAGCAGCTGGCGCAGATGAGTTAGGATCAGATGAAGTGGTATTTGAGGCAGGAGTAGCAGCTGGAGCACCAGGTGTGGTGGAGTTAGTTGAAGTTCCTGTACTATTTAATTTACCTTTGAAAGCATCACTATTTCGGAAAGCCTCGGGGATAGGGAAATCGTCAGGAATCTTTTCAGTAGCATTGAGAGGATTGACTTTGCAGTAGATAAAACGAGCCCGGAAAACACAATCGGTGCAATCAATATTTCGAGGACTAGAAAACGCGGCGTAACACTGCTTTTGCCCGCCGTCCATGCAATCGTAGCAATTTGGTCCCTCGGGGCAATTATGGAAGTACTTTCTCATGTCTTCTGGACACGGTACAGATCCGAATTCTTTGAAAGCATCAAGATCATCTTGAGAAATTGCTCTACTAGATCTTGTGAAAAGTAAGGTCAATGCAATACCTGTTACAGGATACAAAAATTTCATTTGTTATATTTGATATAGTAAAAAGAAGAAAAAAAGAATTAACTATTCCCTATTTATATTGCATTGTATGCTCAACAATGAGAGGTAAGGTACAAAACGCAAGCAGGCATGTAGGTACAAATTGAAAGGCATAAAAATGCAAAGAAATGGTCATCATTCAATAATTTTTATAGTATCAAGATGAATTAGAAATGCTGTTATAAACAATGCATAAAATCTATCAAGTACAGAGGATCTCTATAGAAGATGTAAAAGACTTCGATTTATGTAGTTTGTACCTCGAAATAATGCAGCTTTTATCGTAAAGATTTTGAAGTCCAAATAGATATAATGTCGAATACATAGTGCTTACTATAATACGTAACCAACATACACACTCAAGAAAAGTGGTCACTACTACTTACCATATTGTAAATTCAAAGTACAACATCTTATACATTTTTTTGATACGTACTAGATTGAAGTTCTTTATAAAAAGGAAGTATAGTTTTAAAAATGAGAGAAGACTATAAACTAAAGTAACCTAATGCGTTGTGTATCAAACTTAAATGCATCCTGTTCAACATGACAGATGCTGTACAAGTAGCTTTCAATTGTAGCCACTAGGCCAAACAAATGCATAATTAGAATGCAAAATTGATCATCAAAATTAATTATTCAAAAGTATCGAGACACTCCAGATAAATTAAGCTATAATGATGTGAAAGCGTGGCTGGTTTAGTTTTCAATAAAATGAAGACCATGTTTCTACGGATGGTGAACCAGTATATGTATTTTCTTGAAAAATTGCAAGTATGAAAAGCTTGCGGTATCCTTATATGTGCCTTCGCGATCCTTCAAAGAGGAATTACATTCATTCAAGTATGAAATGACTACATAGCTCTTAAGAAAACGTTACTTTATAACTTGTTTGCACTAATGAAGTCGTTCATCGGTCAGGGGGAAAAGGTCAAATATAATTTTGTCTACGACAAAAAAAAAAATCTTTTTTTAAAAAACTATTGATTTCATAATATTATAGATCAGGAAATACGACAATTTAAAATCACTACATATATAAAACCAGCAGAATACGTACGCAAGATTGAATGTAAACCATAAACTATCACAAGTAGATGTCTTCATACCAACGGCCATTGATGAATTGCGTTGTATGCATATACATAGGATGGTATCACCAAAATCGTATATATATTGTGCTTCGAGGCTTTTAATAGCTATAGAGAGTGCTTCGCGTATTCAATGCACTCCAATTTTGTATAAGTGTATAATATAAGTAGGCAAAATAAATACAGAATATCTCTGCTGTGAATTAGGTAGGTAAATTGTGAGTACTTGACAAGCTTGTTCAAAATATTCGTTCTGATTTTTTTTTTGAAAGTAATACTGTCTGGACATAGTGATTGTCATCAGAAAAAGAAGCAATAAGAGATGCTTTTCTAGATTCCATTTTTTATAAAATTAGTCTAGACTATTGCATAGGAGGGCAAAACGGATGAAACCCATCACCAAAGAGGAGTAGTATATATTCATATAGAAAGCACTTGGAAATGTAGAGCATAAAAAAAAAAGCTCACTACAGGAGACAATTTCATCCCTTTATTATTCTGTGTTTGCTTGCTCCTGGCCGTATTGCAGTAGTTCGATTTTAGAAGCGCAATAAAAAAGGAGACTTTCTAAAGAATACATAAAGTTGTTGTCTCAATGTATTCCCTTATAATCTATTTCTGAAACTCTTGCGGATCTTCCCTTTTTCTTTCACTTTTCGTAGTTATTACGATATCTAATCATTTTTATATTTTTACTCTAATATACACTTAATTCTTGACAATGAAATTCCTTCATATCACACTTGCTATTTCTACATTAGCCCTCTTTGTGAATGCTCAATCTGAGGGAATCAGTGTGCCTGCAAGTGCCAAAGCCAACACAGGTGCTTCAACTTACTCTTGTGACCCCAACACTTGTAAGCTTGCCAACAACTGTTTGTGTGCCTCCAAAAACCCTCCTAACGGGTTCTCTCCCGCGGACACACCTCAATTTGTCACGGTCACTTTTGACGACTCTATACAACCTCAATTATACAAGACCGCCAAAAAAATGCTCAACATCACGTACGTTTATATATATGCATTTACGTCATTTTTTTTTAGTTTGCAGGTTTACTGATCTACATACTTTTTATTTGTTTGTGCATATCATTTTAGAAACCCGAATGGTTGTCCTGGACGTGGTACGTGGTTTGTTTCTATGCAATACACAGATTTCTCACTGGTACAGCAGTGGTATGCATCTGGCAACGAAATCGCAGAGTAAGTCATCACACCAGTTATGTGGCGTGCCAGATAGATTCACACTAAATACGCATGTACTCTCTTTAGTCACACCTTTTCTCATGTTGGATCACCATCAGATCGTAAGTGGCTCTTGTACAAACAACTTCTCCTTTTTTTTTTTACAACTCCTATGTGTAGAGGAAATCATCAGTTGTAGAGAGATGTTGAACAAGTATGGTGGTATTCCTAACGGAAAAATTCAAGGGTTCCGTGCACCATTCTTAAATTACACAAAGGAAACATTGAGCCAATTGTCAAAACTTGGATTCGCCTATGATTCCAGTGCAAGTGCCTTGAATGATGACGCCTACTGGCCATATACTTTAGACAACGGTCTTGCAAATGATTGTTGGACTGGTATTTGTGGCTCTAGTCAACTCAAAGCTCCTGGTCTCTGGGAAATCCCTATGTACGCCGTATTTGACAAAACACAAGCTGCTCAACTCATGGATGTTTACATTGCCGGAGAGCCAGCTGATTTTAAAGAGTGGAGTCTCAAGACCTTCAATGACCATTACAACGGAGGAAGACAACCCTTCGGTATCTACGTTCACCCAAGTAAAGTATTACATGTCCTTTTTGTGATTCAGTTTTTTTTTTTTCAGTAGTCTAATAATATCTTTTTACTTTTTTTGTGTAGCTCATTTAACGGGATATCTTGGTTCCCCTGACCCCGCACCCAAGCTCGACGGTTTAGTCTCTCTGATCAAAGAGTTATCAGAAAAACCTGATGTTTGGTTCGTTACCAACCAACAATTATTGCAATGGATGAAAAACCCCGTCAAAGCTTCTGAATTAGGCAAGCAAGACTATATGCGTTGTGAGCAACCTGTTATTGCCAAGGAAATCTGTAACGGTTTAGACGATGATAACAACCAAAATGTAGATGATGGACTTTTAAACAGGTACGTACTTGTAAGCAAAAGAGCCACTGTTTATGTTGACACTAACGGGTACTTATTGCTTAGTTGTAACTTTGGTACAACTACATTCAACACTTGTTTCAACTGCCCTGGAAGTGCACCTACCTTGAACATGCCCACTCCAGCCACATCTGCTCAAAATGGCTCTGCTGGCTTTAGACACTCTCTTCCCGATAACTGCGAGTAAGTAGTAATTGATGATACATTTTCATTTCTCTTACTAATATGAACGTGTTATAGTACTAAATGGTGGGACCCTATTGGAAACGCTTGTCTTTGTACTTCCAATGAATGTCAATACAAAGATACTGCTGTTCCCCGTGCAACCAATGGAAGTGGCGTCGCTGCCAACGGTTCGGGATCATCCAATGCCGCTTCAGGAAACACTGTTCAATGGGAGAGCATGCTCTTGGTTTCTGCATTTGTTCTTGCTTTATTCTATTAGTCTTTTAATTTACTTTTTTTTTAGAAGGGCTTGTGTCCTTCTTAATTGTATTTACTTTTCTGCGATCATAATAAAAGAAGCAGAGAGAGTTAGTAGTAGTAGTGGTAGTCAAACTTGTTCAGGTATTCTTTACACTGTTTACGCTGCAGGGCGATAAGAATCATGACAAAGATCAGAGATATGCATATATTGGATTTAAACGCTCGTCAAATTTGACAGCAATTCAGATATTTATTGTAACAAGTGCAATTAGTAACAAGCAATGCATAAAGATAAGGGTGGACTTGAAATTAAAACTCCCGCCAAAATAAGTAGTAGCTTGGAGTGACGTCCATTGTGGGGTGGAAGCAAAAAATTAACCCTGCTAAAAAGATTCTCCTTTGCTCGCTCTCTCTCTCTCTCTCTCTTATATTCATATATTCACAATGGGTGCCACACAATCTAAAACCACACAACCTGTGATCTTTTACAATCAGAGTTCTCCTCTTCAAGTAAATTCCATAAAGATCCAACTTGTTTCGAAATAATTAAGTGTTAATGTGTCCATTTGTTATAGTTTGGTCAACAACCTGAGGAGCCTATCAAGAGCGAAAAGGTAGAGGATAGACGCTATTACATATATTTCAACGTGAAGAATGAATACTAATATGGAATCGCAATATAGAAACCCATTGTTGCTTCTACTCCTGAATCCAATGAAAAGATTGAGCAACTTGTTCGTGAGCGTGTTGCTGAAGAGTTAAAGCGTGCACAAGAACACCAAGAACAAGCCAACAAGCGTGCATATGGTGAATTAGCAAAGAAGAATATTCAAAATGATCATAATTCCGTTGCTTTGGGTGAGGATATTGGCAGCATGATTCAAAAGTTACAAAGGTATTTTATTATCTTTTTTCAAGGTGTATTGTTGAAATTTGACATTGATGATTATTTGATAGATCTACACCTGCTGATATTCCTGCTGAAATTGCTGCACGTCAAGAAGAGCTTATTGTTTGTTACAAGTAAAATATCAATATTCTGCCTAACTTGTATCAATTCCGAATTAACACTCTTTCCTTTTTGTAGAAATAATCAATCTAGACCCCTTGATTGTTGGGAAGAAGTTGAAAAGTTCAAGGATGCTGTTGCAAGTGAACAAAGAAAGTTTGTTGCTTCTCACCAACGATAAACAATCATTATGATATTTAAGCGTACAAGTACAAAAGAATAAAAAAGAATTGTAGATTATTAGTTTTTTTTTTATTATATATATTATATGAAATGTGTGTGTGTGTGTGTGTGTGCTATACATATGATATTTAATCTTCACTTAAACCAACCAACTCTTTACCCATCTTCTTATCTAAGCGACAAATGGGATAGTTCTTGATCATGGCAATGTTAACCTTATGACCCAAAAGATCACGAATATTGGAAATACCATACTTCACCATGGTGGGACGTTCAAGACCAAGACCCCAAGCAATGACACGCACATCAGGAGGCAAACCCAAAGGCAACAACATTTCAGGACGGAACATACCAGAGTTACCAATTTCTACCCAAGATTTGAGACCTTCATGGTAAGAGAAGATTTCCATGGAAGGTTCGGTATAAGGGTTGTATGTAGGCTTGAAACGAATTTTATCCATACCCATCTTCTTGAAGAAAACATCCATGAAACCAATCAAATCACCCAAAGTCAAGTTCTTGTGTGTGTGTGTGTGTGTGTGCTATACATATGATATTTAATCTTCACTTAAACCAACCAACTCTTTACCCATCTTCTTATCTAAGCGACAAATGGGATAGTTCTTGATCATGGCAATGTTAACCTTATGACCCAAAAGATCACGAATATTGGAAATACCATACTTCACCATGGTGGGACGTTCAAGACCAAGACCCCAAGCAATGACACGCACATCAGGAGGCAAACCCAAAGGCAACAACATTTCAGGACGGAACATACCAGAGTTACCAATTTCTACCCAAGATTTGAGACCTTCATGGTAAGAGAAGATTTCCATGGAAGGTTCGGTATAAGGGTTGTATGTAGGCTTGAAACGAATTTTATCCATACCCATCTTCTTGAAGAAAACATCCATGAAACCAATCAAATCACCCAAAGTCAAGTTCTTATCAGCAATAACACCTTCAATTTGATGGAATTCAGCCAAGTGAGTAGCATCAACAGATTCGTTACGGAAAACACGATCAATAGAAAAGTACTTGGCAGGACGGAACTCGCCAATCTTTTTAGTTTCTTCAGATAATTTGTGAAGCATGTAAGAACTGACAGCAGTTGTGTGAGTACGTAAAATCAACTTTTGTGCTTCTTCTTCCTTCCAAGTGTAGTTGTAACCAATGGATCCAGTATCACCACCGTTTTCGTGGGTCTTTTTAATCTTTTCCATTAAATCGCGAGGATAACGATCAGATGTAGCAGGGTCTATTTTACAGATAAAACTAAGTACCTTCTATTCTCTTTTTTACACACTTATGACTTACCCTTCAAGAAGAATGTATCGTGAGCATCTCTGGCAGGATGTTGTTGGGGTTGGAAAAGAGCATCAAAGTTCCAGAAACTGGATTCAGCGAAACAGTTGGTAGGCATTTCTTGGAAACCCATTTCAAAGAAAATTTCACGGAATTCTTGACGGACCTTCATCAAAGGATGAAGATGACCACCGGGGGGAGGAACACCTTCAGCATCAAAGTTGTACTTTTTGAAAGTAGCCTTCTTCCAATCACCACTATTTATATATATAAACATAGTTAACTTCTGACTCTTTTTTTTTTCTATCTGCTCTGCATACAAAACACATATTCACTTACGATTGGAGCATATCTGCAGTGATATCAGTGGCTTCCTTCTTGACTTCTAAGGCGAAATCAGTACCCTTCTTGATAGAGTAACTGGTAGACTTTCTACAAAAAAACAAAAAAATATATAAGTTCAATCTCCGCTCGTCATGGCAACACATATTTGAACAATGAGTCATACTGCTTGTCAACCAAAGTTCTCTTCTTTAAATCAGCAAGCACCTTGGCATCACCAAGAGTACCAGTAGATTCAATTTCTTTTAATTCATTTTGAGTTTGATCCACAATAGAATCGACCAAACGGACCAAATTGGCACCCTTCTTGGAGACCCACTTGTTCTTGAAAGCTTTACCTTGACCAGGTTTAGCAGAAGCGCCCACCTTGTTCTATTATTCGTAAATTATCATTAACATTTCATGCATAAAATAAAATTATCTATTTGAGCTTTACTTGAAGTTCGGCAATAGGAAGACCTTCTTCACCAGCAGGAACAGCAGCGAAAACACGAGCTTCATGACTACCATCCTTGGCTAATTGCTTTCCTTCTTCAGTCAAAACCCAGTTGATAACGTCAATGGGAGTATATTCAATCATCTATTAAACAGACAGAAGGTGTCAAGAATATTAGGAGACGTGCCTTCTTTATACATTTATGGCAGTGTATATGAATACCTCTTTGGACTTTAAACTGTTCAAAGCACCGAGAAGGGCGAGTTGGTCAACAGGCTTATCGTTAAAAGTCAAAGTCTTGGAGTCTTGAATGACATTCTCTTTATCGAGTGTGCTAAGCACAAGAGTTTGTAATTCCTCGGTGGTGGCCATTAGTTTATTCCAGGTTGTTAAGGAAAAAGAAGAAAAGGAGGGTAAAAAAATCACCCAAAAAAATATTATGAAGGGCCCAAAGCTCAGCCACCCAAATTATGATATGAGACAAGCTGTGTTTCATGAATGAATAACTCTAATAGTACTTTTAAATTGAGAATTGGGTAAAAAAGGGGGGGGAGCACTTGTAGCTGTATATATCAAGGAAATAAACTGAAATTACCTGCTTAATACGCGTTATTTCAAGGCAAGTGCATCTTCAACTGTGTAAGTACTTGGTACTACTGCGACGTTGGAGCGTGTTGGTAGTAAAAGGCACGCTTAGCGGACACTCAATGCCTAAATGCGTGAAATGATGAAGGGAGACGTGTTTTTTCTCTCTCCCCCTTTATTTTAAAAAATTCACACTATGGACAACAATACAAATAATAAACCGACGTTAAAGAGACGTATTGAGTCAACCAAGACTACTACTACTACTACAGGAGCAGATAATGTAAAAAGAGCTAGACCTCGTCTTGATATGAGTAAAGCGCCTCGTATACCCGTTCGACCCACCTTAGCAAGTCGATCCAACGCAAACTCACCTACCGTAGAACCTAATCATAAGCGATTCTCCAATGCATCTACTTCCTCAAACACATCAACTACTTCCTTTACAGGAAGACTGAGTAATGGAAGCAGACTGAGTAACGGAAGTACTTCTTCCTTGAAAAAGAGAACAAGTAATATTGGCACAAAAACTACCTTACCCTCCACTTCAGCAAGCACTGCTACTAAAAAGACAAAGCCAGTACCAACAACTTCTAATACTACTACTACAACAACAACAACAACGAAAAAACGTACCTCATTACCTTCAAATAGCAGTTCTTCTTCCACTTCCACCACTTCAAAATCTACTTCTATATTATCCAAGTTCCCTAGAGGAGATATCAAAAGTCAAATGAACCACTTACAAAATAAGCTTGAAGAAACTGGAGGAGAAGGTAAGACTAGAATACATTTTTCTTGTAAACTCATTACTAATCGTAACATAGTGCAAGAGATTGAGAAGCTTCATGACGATTTACAATCCACTGTACAAAGCAAAGAATCTTTATTACAAGAAGCCATGGAAAAAGTGGCTGAATTAGAGAACACCAAGCAGGTAAGACTTGTCCTTGTTGTCGTCTTTTTGGTGATACTCAACTATATACGCACGTATAGGTCTTGTTGGAACGTCATAGAGAAGAGCTTCAGAAAATCCAAGACACACTGAAAAAACGTACCTCATTACCTTCAAATAGCAGTTCTTCTTCCACTTCCACCACTTCAAAATCTACTTCTATATTATCCAAGTTCCCTAGAGGAGATATCAAAAGTCAAATGAACCACTTACAAAATAAGCTTGAAGAAACTGGAGGAGAAGGTAAGACTAGAATACATTTTTCTTGTAAACTCATTACTAATCGTAACATAGTGCAAGAGATTGAGAAGCTTCATGACGATTTACAATCCACTGTACAAAGCAAAGAATCTTTATTACAAGAAGCCATGGAAAAAGTGGCTGAATTAGAGAACACCAAGCAGGTAAGACTTGTCCTTGTTGTCGTCTTTTTGGTGATACTCAACTATATACGCACGTATAGGTCTTGTTGGAACGTCATAGAGAAGAGCTTCAGAAAATCCAAGATAAACATAACGAAAAGAATCGACAACTTATTTACGAACACGATAGAGATAAGAAAAAGTTGGAAGAGTTTGATGGAGAAATCCAGGATCTAGAAGCTCGTTACAGAAACAATTTAGCATCCATAGAAGACGAAAGAAAGGAAAATCAAGTGTTGAAGGCAATGAAGGAAAAGGTGAACGCTACTCACACAGAAGTAGAGACCTCTTTGAGACATTTAAAGATGAAATTGAAGGTAAATATAAACACTATGGCAGCAGGGCGACAATAAAAACGCTGACATGTACGACATGTTACTATTAGAGTGCAGGCACTTCTCTCGCAGATCATGAAAGGACAATTGAGGAATTGAAAAATGTCTTGGACGAAAACAAGACGAGTTGCAAAAATATGGAACAAGAGATCCGTGACGTGGAGAAATTACGTAGAAAGCTTCATAATACAATTCAAGAATTAAAGGGTAATATTCGTGTGTTCTGTAGAGTGAGACCTTCCATTGGCGATAAAAAGGATGTACCCTTAACGACCATGCGTTTCTTTGGTGAGGATCAAGAAAAGATGGAAATATCAGAACAAGCAACATCCACTTTGGGCAAGGTCTCGGTCAAAACCCACGAATTCACCTTTGATCGTGTCTTTTCACCCAAAGAAACACAATCCGATTGTTTTGAAGAAATATCACAACTTGTGCAATCAGCCTTGGATGGATATAATGTGTGTATTTTTGCTTATGGGCAAACTGGGAGTGGAAAAACATTTACCATGTTGGGGCCTAACCACAGCACGGAGGAAACAATGGGTATGATCCCTCGCGCTGTGCACCAAATCTATGACGTTGCGCAAGAATTGAAACAGACTACAGGATGGGAATACGCTATGGAAGGTCAATTCTTGGAGATATACAATGAAACCATTCATGATTTGTTGGGAGAAACGTCTAGTTATGGTAAATTAAAGCACGAAATACATCATGACAAAAACGGTAGAACCACCGTCACTGATATGACAAGTGTCAAACTGGATTCACCCAACAAAGTAAAGAGTATGCTAAGGAAAGCCAATGTCAATCGAGCCACTGGAGCAACAAACCTAAACGAGCGTTCTTCTCGAAGTCATAGTGTATTCACACTTCAATTGAGCGGATATAATCGAATTAATGGAGAAAGAACGCATGGCGTTTTGAATTTAATTGACTTGGCAGGATCCGAAAGAGTGTCCAAGTCGGGTTCTGAAGGAGACAGATTGCGTGAGGCACAGGCGATCAATAAAAGTCTAAGTTGTCTTGGTGGAGTCATCCAGGCTCTTGTGGATAATAAGGAAGGTGGGGGTCACATCCCTTATAGAAACTCCAAATTAACGTGGCTGCTGCGTAATTCACTAGGTATGCATGTCGTATAGAATATAAATCAATGTAGCACATATTTATTCATACTCTATTTCATTAGGGGGAAACTGTAAAACGCTCATGTTTGTGAACGTATCTCCATTGATGGAACATTATAGAGAAACTATGAATTCGCTGAGATTTGCAACAATGGTAAGCATCGATGAAGGAAAAGACCTTATTCTTCGTACTGACTGTCTCGAATTGTATTAGGTCAACTCTTGTCAAATTGGAACAGTGAAGGAACCTTCAAAGTGATACAAATATGATTTTTTAATATATAAATAATAAACAACGGACATGTTCTGCTTTGTGTGTATGTAGTAAACGAGTTGCACTGTGGCCACTTGAAAAACGAGAGCACTAAAAAATCAGGAAGAAGAGGTCTGTCCTCGACTCTCACCTATTTACATACATAATGCAGAATCAAACTGCCTTCTTTAGTCAGCAAATAATGATATTAATAACACTACGTAGTGCTTCGCTTTCTTTCTCTTCGTTCTTGGAATTACCTTACTACCTACTTACCAACCACACAGAGGTACCATCAACAACAAAATTGCGTCGACTCACACATCGCAACGTGATCTTGACACTCACAGATCGAAGGTTCAACGGCTATCATCACATATCAACGCTTTGGAACCGTATTCTCGGGACACACTACATACTCGATGCAGATCACGAGTGGAGGTTATTCAGCCTTGCGACACATTACTTAACAGTCAGTTGACAGATCTGGCAGACAGCATCAAAAACAAGCGAGAAAATAATACGTAAGTAAATCGAACTCATCAGCAAAGCTTTATGTATGCGATTAGATGTTGTCAACATTGATTTGCCGCCTTTCAAATGTACTATATTTTTATCCGCTCCTTTCTTTATTCATGCTGTACACTAACATACCATCCTATCAGTTGGCAAAGTAACAAACCTGCCGATCGATTATTCCCTTCAATATATTATTCTTGTTATCAACACTTTGTATTTACCCTCTCCTTGGATGCGACGACATAAAGATAATCTCACTGCAAGTTGATTGTTACTGTCCTACATATATGGATCGACTTAATTTTTTAATACAATATATAGAATAAAGTTAAATAAGAATGTAAAGCACTTTAGATCCTTCATAATTATTTCTGACTAAGACACTAAATACGTTCTAAACAAGTCAAACCAGTTGATCGTACAATTTGGAGCAACAATAGCTCATCTAAAGGAAGGGTGTAATTGACTTCAGTTTTTTTTACCAAGACAGAGAGATCGATTAACGATTCGAAGAGAGAGGTTGTTTCCCTGCTGAGTCATTGTCGAACAAACATGAAGTAGAGGACATCGGATATCATGCAGCATGGTACTACAACGTTCCAAGTTGGGATTACCGTTTCCGTGGGTGAATATCTCGTGAATTAGAATGTCCGGAGGGCAGAAAGCGGCCGACAAGAGGTACTGAAGCTGCTTGAGAGAGTGATCCTCATACTTTTGTCCCCGATTCATCGTACTCTCGGTAGAGGGAATCGTAGTAGGAGCGCGATATGTGGTCAAAGTGGGCCATAGGAGGATAAAAGCTAATGGTCGCCTTGCGTTCAGAGTCGGGCAAAGGTGACGTGTGATAGATAAGAGTATCCACTTCCATAAGATCCAAAAGTGCTTCCGAAGGAGACCAGTAGTGAGGAGAAAGAGTGCCAAAGGAATGGAGAGGTGAAATCGCTGTGTTTTCATCGGACTGCATAGAGTTCAGTTCGGGAGAGTAAGGTGGGAGATATACGCATCTATAGCCTCAGTTGGTCATCAATTATTTAATCAGAGGATGCGCCGAGAATGTATTTTTATTTTGTATTGTTGTTGATCAATAGTTGTTTGAGACTAGTATGAATTACCTGGATGTCTACTGCGTTGTGGATGCTTCTTCTACCCCTTCTGACTACACATCTATTTTAGATTTTGTCTCGAAATAGTTGTAATTGTTAGGGTGATTTATGAATTATCTTCACCAACTCTTTGTCCTGTATAAATTCAGACACGTTTGGTTCATTTTCTTGGCGTATTATATAAGCGTTTGAGTGGATTTTCGATTGATTGGTGTAAAAAACAATTGGGTTACAGTAACGTTTATATGGTAAATAAAAACAATATTATCTTTCGTAAATAATTACTAATAGTGAAAGCATTAAAGTGCTGCGAATATTGGGATTTTTTACTTTTTATGATCTAGTAATATGATTTTTGAACGGCATCGGCCGTTACGTAGCACTACTTTGACTAATATCGGATCGGAGGCCAGTGGTCATAAATCACCAAATTTAGTTTTTCTTCCGTTGCTTATATATTCAATTTGGATTTTACCTACAACGTATATTATATAATATATATATATATATATGTATATGTATATGAATTTTACTTCGTTACCTCTTAGTATGTATCATTAAATACGTAACAGCTACTTCAAAATTGCATTACGACTCCACTGTGATTGATATCGTGATTTATCATCATTGTGTATGGCGTGAAAAATAAAACTCTACCCTATACCATAAAATGATGTAGTAAAAAACAAATAATGGGCATTTCCTCGTGACCTCGAAAATAAGGTACCTTTTTCGTAGTTGTTATTGTTGGGGGGATTGTTTCTAGTATTTCCTATTGGTGTGGTACATTGCCGTAATAACATGCAACAAATCTTGACGACAAAAATTTCTTATTTAAATACTTCTTTTTGGCAGGGTTCCGTCACTTTCTCCCTTTTCCCTTATTCCTCTTTTTTCTTTTCTTTTTTATAAACTATTCAATAACTCCTTACGTAGCTTTATGACAGTTCACAATGACACGGGATTTAAACAGTAACATTGTATTATTCAACTCAAATCCAACTACACCAAGTTACTCTTACCACGAAAAAAATTCACCACCCTATTTATTCGAAGACGATAATACACCCTTGGATACAAATAGAGAGTTTCTATTGTTTCCAACTTATGCAAAACGGAATCCATCCGGTATGTTTTCCTTACAGTTAAATTATACATACATACATGCGATAATAACCAAATACAATTAAAAGATACATCACAATGGATTGTAAGAGCAAAAGGCTGGGCATTATCCCATAACAGTTCAACCGCCAAACAAAAGATGATGATGGGTAAAGTAACATTGTATAACCATATGGAAATTATTAAAGTACTAAATTCCCATGATGCGAATAGGTATCACGAAAAGTGTAGCGGGTAAATCCTCTGCTGATCGAAATTCTTCCCAAATGTTTGAAGAACGTTTCAAATATTTCTTAGCAACGAATAAGAGACACAAACATTTCTTAATACAAGCTATTGGAATTACAACTTTAGAAGAATCTCGCATCAACATGTCTATTCCAAAGGAATTCATGTATTTCAACCAACAACAATCTCCGTTCACTGATACAAACACCATGTTGTCAACACGTTTCAATCATTTGAAATCAAGTCCAACAATTACGCATTATTATCAAGTAGGGAAGAAACAAATCATGAAATCATTTCAATATGTAAACTATCCCATCACTCCACCGACAGACGACGACCAAGACGACGACGATGATGATAGCGATAACGCAGAGGAAGATGATGAAGAGTGGAGTAGGAGCACAAATACCTTGGAAGATCCTGTACTACATTCTAGACCTAGTAATCCAATCTCCTCTGTTCTCGATGGAAATTATTTCGACATGATTCCACCACAGTTCAGAAAAAGATCTAGTCTATCAATGATTGAATCTGTTGATACGACTACCACTTCTGCTACAAACGAAGAAGTAGAAGAAGGCGGAGTTCATCTCAAAACCAAAGGATCTGGGTTTCTTTCAGGTCAATTTCTGATACCTCATGACAACATTCTAAATTGGGCACAAGAACAAAATCAATGCGATGCTAGATTAATTAAAATTCAATCCATTTGCACAACAGAAAACAACAAATTTTTACCAAATCACAATGTGGTCAACCTCATCGAACCAACGGGTATTTCAATCATATCCGACATTGATGACACTATCAAAGATACTCAAATTAAAGCTGGTGCTCGCACTGTATTGTCCAAAACTTTCTTTGAATCCCCTAAATGTGTCACAGGCATGGCTGATGCATACATGGCTTGGGTAACTATTATTATATAAATATATAAATATATATATACTATTGTCAAGAAAATTAATGATGAAATTTATAGTATTCTCAAGGTGCTTCGTTTCATTATGTATCAAACAGTCCTTTCCAACTTATGCCCATGTTGGATAGATTCATTCGCGACTCACAGTTTCCACCGGGTTCTATGCATCTTAGAGACGATGGTAAATTGATTTCTCGTTTAGTTGAAACCCCTGGTCAAGCAAAAAGAGACGCCATCATAGATATTCTTCGAGACTTTCCCCAACGCCATTTTGTTCTCATTGGAGACTCGGGCGAAATTGATCTCGAGATTTATACCCGTATCGCTGTTGAATACCCAGAACAAATACTCAAAATTTACATTCGCGATGTGACAACCCCCACTCTCACAGAGCTCAAAAAGGCATCCACATTATTATCCTCATCACAAAGTAGACAAAAGAAATCAAGTGGTGCATTATCTTCTTTGTTTCATTACCCTAAACGAAGATCACAATCTGCCTCTGATTTTGTTGTCCGGGAAGAAGAATCTCCATCATCATCATCCTCAACTGATACAGAAAATAACAAAAAGAAAAAGTTTAGATCTCCACTCGGTGTGCGTCGTGCTGTTACTACCGTGTTAGCTGAATATGCTGTCGAACCCCACTTGACAGGGCACCGTAGTACCCTTCATATAGACGATACAAAGAAAACATCATCATCAACAACAACATCATCACAAGACGGTGAAGAAGGTCTCTTGGATCCTCACCGATTCCATAAAATCTCCACACTCGAAGCATGCGAACAGCTGTATCAACGTGTTGCCAAAGCGAGAAGTCAAGTCTCCCCCAACATTGATATCATTCTGTTTCAAAATGCAGAAGTTCTGCAAAATGATACTGATATTCGAAACGCTCTTTGGGATATGTGGGACGAAGTCAGCAACAATTCAGAAATTATCTCATCATCGCCTGAAGAAGATGATGATATTGTATTATCCTCTTCTCCATCTCACTATTAGAAAAAACCCCTTTATATACATACCACTACTACTAATATTATTACCTACTCTTTACTTCACTTACTCATTCTCTTATATATATCTTCATATAGACGATACAAAGAAAACATCATCATCAACAAACGTACACACTCAAGACGGTGAAGAAGGTCTCTTGGATCCTCACCGATTCCATAAAATCTCCACACTCGAAGCATGCGAACAGCTGTATCAACGTGTTGCCAAAGCGAGAAGTCAAGTCTCCCCCAACATTGATATCATTCTGTTTCAAAATGCAGAAGTTCTGCAAAATGATACTGATATTCGAAACGCTCTTTGGGATATGTGGGACGAAGTCAGCAACAATTCAGAAATTATCTCATCATCGCCTGAAGAAGATGATGATATTGTATTATCCTCTTCTCCATCTCACTATTAGAAAAAACCCCTTTATATACATACCACTACTACTAATATTATTACCTACTCTTTACTTCACTTACTCATTCTCTTATATATATTTGCACACCATATCCGCTCGCTCAACCTTTAATTTTTTAAATCTTACATAACATTAAAATATCATTTTGTTATTTTTCTACAATATATAAACAAGATTGTCATCTGATAAGAAGTTATTGTCTACGTAAAGTGAAAAAAAATAATTTGATTTTCGACCGCTCTAGTGCGCACTAATCGCCACTCTATCGTTTCATCTACATCATGATCATGATTTTGCTACTTTAATGTCTTGAAACATACATAAATGCAGAGATTTACATTCCTTTCATTTAAGTTTGGTCACACTTCATGTTAATCATCCCTCTTATTGTCTTTGTAAGACTTGGCGCTTTCGTAATGTGTGTGTCACATTCACTCGTGTTCATCTATGTGAGCTAATGTTTTAGAGTGGTATACTTTTTGATGAAAATCTACATAGAATTTCTATACAAGGGTCACATATGCGCTTTCACTTTCAACTGTAGGATTATCCGTAAGTATCTTTGTAACTTTTAAATTAAAGAGCCACGAATGCGGCTGTCTATATCTACTCCGAAGGTGTCACTGATACAAAGTACCACTTGTATTTCCAATGAATGGGTGTGGTTCAAGCATGGCGCTGGTGACATGTAACACATATTTTTGTACTGGAAATTTGTCGGATACAACTCTCATTTACATTTCGTGTAGTGCAAGGCTATGTACTGCTGATAAGTTTTCCCTTGAATCCTCCTTGACTGATGACAGTGACGTACAAAACTCAGGTCAGCCATCATAGCTGCATCGTAGTAAGGAACGCAATATGCAAAACAATGACATACATCATTCAATACTCGGAATAAAGTTTCAAAAACTTCAAGTTCTAAATACGATTGTGTACTTGCTTTTAAAAGATATGCAATCATATAACACATTGAATTTTTTTGAATTTGACACTGGGATTTATTTATATCTATTTGATTTCTATTTGAGATGTCTAGCGCAGAACTCAGCCATTCTCTTGTAAGCTTCCTCGAGACGATCGATAGTGGGTGTGATGACGAAACGGACATAATTAGGGTAAGTGAAGCACTAATTAATAGAAAAAATAAAATTCAGTATTGACACGCTCTACGTATATCTTATAGTATAGACTTACCTCTCCAGGAAGGCAGACAACGTTTTCTTCATCAAGAAGTTTTGCACTGAAATCCACACCAGACTTGATATCCTTGAACTTTTCAACTTCAATACCCACCATCATGTACATAGCACCTTGAGGGTTCACAGGAGTTAAACCCTCAATTTTTGAAACTTCTCTTATACTCAAGGCAACATTATCCTCGAGTTGCTTGATTGTCTCTTGATAGAAAGAAGCAGGCGTCTTTTCAAGGATATCGGGAAGTGCAGCTTGAATAAGTGAGTTAGGACCGAGAATAATTTGTGCTAACTGATGAAGACCTTCATTAATTTCAGCGAATACACCATTGCGATCGTGAATCAAAATCCATCCAACTCTCCAACCGGGAACAAGCCATTTCTTTGCAAGACCACCCACAGATAAAATAGGCACTGTGGAAGTCAATGTAGCCATAGGATAAAACTTGTTACCTTCGAATACGAGATCACAGTAAATTTCATCCGCAATAACAGGAACATGATGCTTTTCGGCAACTGCCAAAATAGCTTGGAGATGCTCACGAGAGTATACGGAGCCACAAGGATTGGAAGGGCTATGATCTATCATTAGTTTCTGACTTTTAAAAGAGGGTATATATACTTACTTGTTCACCAAAATAGCACTGGTCTTTTCGTCAATAAGAGATTCCATATGAGCCAAATCAGCTTCCCAATTCTTCTCGGGCTATCACATCACAATCACAATTATTTACTTGGTACTCTAAAGGAAAATCGACCTATTCACTTACCAACAAATTGTAATATTTAGCTTCGACAAATCGAGTGGCAGCCAAAGAGCCATAAAGAGAGAAGCCAGGGCGAGGCAAAAGGATATTTTGACCTTCGTTACAAAGGACATTGACACACATTTCGAGAGCACCAGAACAACCATTAGCTAAAATAACATCATTGGCTGTGAGAGGAGCGGTAGGTTCACTGTGAGACTCAGCAATAGCAGTACGAGCTTGCAAAGTACCTATGTTAGAAAATCTGTGCGTAAGCTTGGTCGTTCTTCTCCAGTCCCAGCTTTATATATATATTTATTACCATCGGCGGGAGGATAACCATTATGACGAAAGCTATTCACTTGTTTGATAACAGCTTCATTAATACTAGCGTCAACGTTGAAGTTACCGAAAATGGTTGGGTCACCTAACACAACATGTCAATGCTCCATTTACAACTGACAATAAATGTGAAGAAAAGAAAAGAAATTACCAATCGACAAACTAATTAAAGGTTTGGTAAGACTAGGGTTCAACTTAAGCTTGTCCACGATAGCTCTAATAGGGTTATGAGCTTGCTTGGCGGTTCTTGAGGATTGGATATTCCAGCTGGCACGATCAGAACTCATTTATTATACTTGTTGTTTAAAGAAAGTGTGGTAAAATTTACATACACTTCAAAAATTAGACTTTTTATATGGATGACTCACGGAACACAAACTGAGCTTAAATAGACTGTCGAGAAATTTTATGCTGTATGTAACTAAAGATAATACTGCCAGTCATGGGAAAATATCACACAGCTATCTACTCCCATTCAATCTGTCGAATTAATATAAACGTACTCAGTAAATTCTCTTAATTTATTTCGAAAGATCTTTTATGGCAGAGCTTATTGCAGTTTGATTTTGTTCGAATTTTGTCGGCGTTATTTCCTATATAACGTGTGTGAAATGAATTATGCAAATTTAAAAGCTTATCCCCTGAGCAGAGGAGGGCATCACGATTTTGACGTGCGAATAACTCTGTCTCAGTTGACAGTTTTTTCCTGCGATAGTGCACAGTCACTTTAGAGAAGGTCGATTCGGATCAAGGAACCGTAATTACATCATCTTTTTCACAGCCCATCATATCCACGTAGAACCAGCCTATTTAGTATTTTTCTTCTTTCTATGTTATACATAATGATTACTTGTGAGCACTCAACGCGTTATCGGGTTTTTTTTTTTTTTTTTTTTTTTGATTCCACTTGATACAAATTAAGCTTTCTTTATCGTAATTTCTCTGATTGCGCACAATAAACATCAGGTCGATAGGTGTTTGTCCCAAGTATTATTGATATCTTTCAAGTACGTACATGGCAAACTTTTGAATTTTCTGCAAATACTCAGAAAATTGTCATAGCGGGCTTGACCTTATAAATCCAAAACCGAACAATAGCCCACGTGTGTTTCCTATAAAAATATAATTCTAATAAATTTAGCCAACTTCTTAAAATAGACTAGAAATCTACAAAAGATGGCGATAACATAACAAAGATGAGGCTTCGAAGACGAGATATGGAATCCTATAAACAATGAAAGGGTTTGGAGATGATGAGAAGCCCCAAAGAGGCTTGCATAGATTTATTTTTATGAATGAAAATTACAAGGTTTGTTGGAATATGCAACCACTATCTAAGGATGGAAATATGAAGAGGTATAAAACAAATGGAATATATATCTAGGCAATATTTAAGAGACCCCAAGCATCGACATATCTATTATTCACCAAAAGTTACAACGGTGAAAGGGCATGCGTACTCACTATCACAATTGCTTACCTTTGAGCATCACCAACATGATCCTCGACAATACCGAACTTTAAGCACACCTCCCCGGAAACATTGTCACGCTCACTTCGTTTATATAATTGATAATAAGCTTCGTAGTTGTTAGGATCATTGTAGTTTCTTGGTACACCGTCTGATACGCCTTGAGCGTTTCTATCAAAAATATTCTTGAACGGGATGGTGATTTCACCGAGAAAATCTCGCCCAAAGGTGTCCTTATCCCAAACAGTAAACGAAAGTAATGTCGGTGTCTTTTTAGGTGCGACCTTGATATCGAAGTGTGCATCCCATACAGGATCTAAAGTTTGCTTGATGGCCTTTGTTTTATATTTTTTATGACTCTAGGCTTGTTAAATTTCGGTTCCTCTTTATATTAATGTGATACACACTAAAAGTTTGTACTTACTTGACTCTCATTACGACATATGGATCTGAGAAACCCGTTTTATCACTAACAACAAAAACCGTTTTGTTGAGTGCTTCAATTGAATTGCATCTTCTTTTGAAACTTACGCTGCAGCTAAGTTCTTTGCATTTAAAATGCCGATGCGAATTGTAATTTCGGACATTGGATATCGATTTTAAAATAAAAATGATTAGTGAAGGAAGAAAAGGAAAAAAGCAAACAAGTATACTCAGATATAAAAATAGGTCTGAAGCTTTTTGACGAATCATTGTTAGTGCGTGCACCATTTTGCGGTCACAAGTTTATTTTTATCTTGCACTCATTCGAGAAGAGGTGCATATGTTCCTGTAGATCCACTTGTTGCTGTTGTCCACTTTTTAAGCTCCCTTTTTTTTTTTTACAATCTCTCTTTTTATTTTACCACTTCTTTAAATTTTTTTCAAACATCCCTTTCGCCTGCATTTGTTTATTTTTTTTTTTTCATAACGCAACTTTGGTATAAAAAATGAGAAGCAATATTTATTTAATTTTATTTGCTTTATTATTTTTTACTGCCATTGTCATTGGTTAAAAAAAAAAAAAAAAAAGAATACGCTTACAAGTTAATAGACAATTTTATTGACAATCAATATGATGGATTTTTAGGTCAAGATGATGGTAGCGACGATGAGGGAGACGATGTCCCAACGCCTGATATCACAGTAACAACATCAGATATTCCGAGCTCCACGATTTCCGCAACACCAACTTCAACTGATGACACTAGCCTCCCAACCCCTACTGACACCGACAACAGTACAATTATTGATCAACCTGTGCCAGCTGCTAACAGAACCGTCGATCCAACTGTCTGCTCAGCTTTGAGCAAGTGGTATCAATCACTCAACGGCAATGGCTGGATTGTTAAAACAGGCTGGGATTCTACAGATATGACCACCTGTTGCAGCTGGTACAATGTCCACTGTAGCGCTGTTGGACAAGTCATTAAAGTGTAAGTTTCATCACTCCTTTTTATAATGTGGTGATATCCCTCATTGTACAGTTTACCCCCTTGCATGATTTATCGCACGGAATTCTTTGTTGTGTTGTTCTAACTCTGCTTTTTTGTTAGTGTGCTTACTCATAATAATCTTGTTGGACAATTGCCTGATAACTTTAACCAATTTCCCGATACTTCAAACAATGTAATACAAATAGCATTTGAAGAATATTAATTCAAGATACTAACACTTTTACAGTGATTTAAGTTATAACAATATTTCTGGCCCTATTCCCTCTTCCATTGGTAGCCTTCCTAGATTGAAGTCCCTGTAAGTATCATACACCCCAACAGTAAATGTAAGACACTCACAAATGAACCTACTCCTTTTATAGTAATTTCGATGTGAACTCTCTCTCTGGCTCGCTCCCCTCGGGTTTGAGTGCTCCCGTCAACCTCACAACCATGTAAGCGTCAATCCTATTGCCGATCCTATACGTAAACGTACTAATAAGAATTATAGTCACCTCAAAAATAATTCTATAACTGGCACAATTCCAGAATCATGGGCCAATATGAAATCCATCCTATCTATTTATCTCAGTAACAATAATTTGACAGGTCCATTCCCTACTGTCATCCCACAAATGACAACTGTTGAAAATCTGTAAGTTATTAGTATTTCCTTTGTAATCGCTTCGTAAAACTCATAGATGTTATTATAGCTATTTGGACAACAATGCCATTAATGGATTTTTACCTGCAAATTTGGGAAGCGCTTCATCATTGATTCAATTGTAAGCCCGTTTAACCTATCACATTGTCATTGTCCTTTTAAGTAAAAATTAACCATAATTTTAAAAAGGAATCTCAAGAACAACCATTTACTTGGTAATCTTCCTGCCTCGATTGGAAACATGACAAAATTAACTTCTTTGTAAGTCAAGCATTTGCATATATCTTTAGAAAAACAATTTAACAAGCATTTTCAATATTAGGAGCATGTCACATCAAATGTTGAACGGAACCATTCCCGATGAAATATACAACCTCGCGAATTTAGTAGTTTTGTACGTATACTATAAAGGATCTACGATCAAAAAAAGACTGTACAACTTTACTTATATCATTCTGCAGAGACCTTTCTAATAATAGATTGACAGGCTCTATCTCTCCCAAATTAGGTCAGTTAGTAAACCTCCAACGATTGTAAGTTTCATCATCTTTTATTTACCAACGATTTTTAACACGTTGTCACTAAACAATTTATGATTGCTGCAGAAACCTTGGACATAATGGATTGACTGGCCCTATTCCGAACCAAATTGATCAACTGACTAAACTCCAAAGTATCAATCTCAATTATAATGCATTGAACGGGCAGTTCCCTTCATCCATGGCGCCCCCTGCGCTCGGTTACTGTTACATGACACCAAATCAATTCCAATCTTGTCCTCCACCTGAGATCATTCACAACCCTAACAGTTTAGCTTTCCAATGTTCCGTGGACTGTATCGTTAGAACAAAAACTAAAAATTCAGCTCAAAAACTTGTTGGGCAATCCGCCCTCCTGGGTGCATTGATGACTGCCCTCTGGGTTCTCATGTAGTTTTAACTTGACTTTATCACTTTCTTTTTTTTTCGCTTTTTACGTACTTCGCATTAAAATCCATTAAAATAATTATCATCTCACTCCCATAGTATCTTTTTTTGTTTTTCGTTCAACGGACTCGGTAAAACGACATACTTTTATATGTCACTGTGAATTACCTTGTATGCAAATAATCTACAATTTACCATAATAAATACGTTTTTATACTAATTACTCTTACACTTTTTTTTTAAGGTTCTATAAATGTGTATACACCTTTCTAAGAGATTCAAGATCGACTATCATTACCGTTAACACGCTTCACGATAAGAGCGCCTGCAATTCAGCAAATGTGAATTGTGTAACGTGCTCAAGGGACGGCTATTTAATCTTCCAAAGTGCCTTTGGGTGTCGCTAATTTACCAGAAAAACGTCCTCTTTGTGAACCTACTAACAATGTCAAAGTTACTCCTGCATTCCCGGCAACAGGCGAAAATAGCTCATTCATATTTGAGAAATGTAAATTTGTAACGCGAATTCTAATGTTGCCTTCTTCCCATTTACCGCGAATTGTTCATTATGTAGCTTGTGGTTCCTCTCATTACAACACAACAAAAGCGCTTTTTGTCATCGTCAGGAGTGAGTTCACTGTTATATACCTTTTTTTTGAAAAATGACTAATGATGCTGATACTAGACTTTAAATTCGAGTTTGAAAAGTGATTTTAGACATATTGGTACCGAGAAAGATACTGGGGCTCTACAGGACTTACTTCGACGTGTGATGGAAATCGATGCGCAAATCACCAACACAGCAGTCGTAAATTTCAAGCCTAAGGTGAGCATAATGATCTTGATGACACAAGAACGATTTATAGTAATCCAGAGAAGACACAAATTTGTACAGGTTATTGTGTTGCTGATGCGCTGGATTTACAAGAAATCGCATCAAAATTGTTACCCAGCTCTGAATTCCATGTAACCAACACCCATTCATTCTCTAATATGATACACATTCTTGATCAAGCACATGGCGGAGACATCTATTTATTCTCAAACGGAACTTTTGTTTGTTGGGGCTTAAATCAATCGCAACAAATGAAATTTTTAAACTATTGTGGCGAAGGATCGTCTGCTGTTGGTACCACATTTGAAAGCATGGAATACATCATTGATGAGGACGAGTAAGCCGAATGTGCCTTGTTTATCAGCCACATTCCTATTTTTAATTTTCAAAATTTATTTTATTAGAGTGACCGACATAAAAGGCGATGTGATATTGCTCAACCCTCACGTACCCTCCATTGAGCTTTCCAAAGTCGCGGTCTCATATAGTCTTGGACGTGCAGCTAAGCTTACTAGCATAGAAAAGTCATTAGAGGAGTGTCTCACGACGATTGATGCTATTTTGTTTGGGAAGGAAAAGAACTTGCTAAGCATGCTGCGTCCCAGTACCACACAATTGTTACGTATTCGTCAACGGATGATGAAGGGGTCACGCGATGGATTTTTAGGTACCTCTGAATTTCACTGGGCAAAGCCAGAACTGCAAGGTAGTAATCATCGGAAAGCAAGGAAAAAATCCAGTTACGCGGTTATACTAATTTAGATTAACTTTTTACTCAATAGATTACGTAGATAAAATTTCTACAACTTTTGATGTACATACAAGAATTCAAATCCTGAATAAGAAAATGGGTAAATTTCAACACAAAAAGCGTACACGATATTGAATAACTGATTTTTTGTGGTTAGAATATGCAATGGATGCAGCAAAGTCAATGAAAGACCTGCTCAGCAGTGAAGCGTAGTTTCAATCTAGTCATTTTAAGGCTGTAATTCACATAAAAAAACGTGACACAATTCCAGGACTTCTTTTTTTTACTTTTTTCCATTTTAGATTGTAGGATTTACCAATTCTTATATAAAAAAGCAACTTTCTCTTTTTCTTCCTTTTATAAACGTCTTTGTAAAAACTTGTAAATATATAAATGAAGTTCGCCCTAAAAACAACAATTATACTCGCCTATTGTGCTCTCAGTAAGCTCAACATATTCTTTTTAGTCGTATAATTATTTTCTGATTATTGTAATTTTTAAAGCTGTTCTTGCCAAAGGAGGTGGCGGTGGCGGTGGTAGAGGTGGAGGTGGTGGTGGCGGTGGTAGAGGTGGAGGTGGTGGAGGCAGCAGTAGCGGTGGCAGAGGTAGTAGTGGAGGCTCCTCTGGCTCTGGCTCCTCCGGTGGCTCTACAGGTAAAGGCTCAACTGGCAGCAGTGGCTCTTCTGGAAGCAGTGGCTCTACTGGTGGAAATAGCGGCTCTAGAGCTCCCAACACTGGAAGCAGTGGTTCCACTGGTGGAAATAGTGGTTCTAGAGCTCCTAACACTGGTAAAAATACTCTCAGAGAGAACTTGAGTTGCAATTTTACTTTAATACGGGAGTACTAACATAAATATCCTACTAGGTGGAGGTGGAGGTAGAAGCACACCAAATAGCGTTTCTTCCAAAGGTGGAAGTGGTACATTTAGAAACGGTGCTCCCCCAGCTTACTCAAATACAAGAAGTAAGTATCAACATAGCTTGTATATTACCGATTTCTAATCTATGATTACTTCTAGGCACTTACACCAACTACCCACCAGCATACTCTGGAGGCTACTCACCAACATCGCGATATGGTTATACTGGATTCTACAATCCTGCATTATTGTACTTCGCCATAATGCCGCCTTTCTTCTTTTACGGTTATCATTCAGCATATCATCGTTATAATCAAAATGACGGTTATTACTACGCACCTCAACTCACCTATGGTGGTAGCAATACACAAAATGCCATTATCAACGGCACAGTAAATTCCGGAAAAGACGATAATTACCGCTTCAACTTCAATTTGATTAATAATAATCAGTTCCCGATCATCGACCATGCTTTCTACTCATCCTCAGATCCTAACGCTAGACCTGCCGATTTTGTGTATCGTACTCAGTTCTCTGAGATCGTAGAATTTGACGATCTTAACCAAAACGGTTTCTATGACGCTAACGAGCCCATCTTATCTGTGACATCTTTGCAAAACTTACAATGGCAAAACTTTATCGTCACAAACATTACTGTTCCTAACAACGCCACTCAATCATACATCCAAACTACAACATTCGCTAATGTTACTTACAACAATACTGCACCTGGTGGTGGTGCTGGAGGTCCTAGTTTTGGTATCCGCATCAACTACAGATCTAGTAATTTGCAACTCAACAACACTGCCCCAATTGTCATGCAACCAAACTCTTTACAGTATGACTTCAACGTTGAAGGATTCCCTAACAGCGCAGCTAGTACACATCCTAACGCAAGACTTGCAATTGCACAGGTTTTATCTACCCGCGCCAATACCCCCGTCAACTTTGATGTCAACATGACCACTCCCGTTGACGTCGCTAACCAAATCAAGACAAACCAAACTTATGGTATTTCAGTTGGTGACTACACCCAGGGCCGTCTAGAATTCCAAAATAATGTCAACATAAGCGATGTTTCCACAATCAATACTTGGACTACCATTGATGCTACAGGATTGGCTTCCGCTCCCAGTTACGACCAAAATGATTGGGTATGGGGATCCAATGCAGCTCCCTCTGGCAGAGTGAACAAATTATTGTTTGTAACCGTTCCAGGTTACTCCAATAGCACTGGTCCTATCAACGTCGGATATTCTTCTTTTGGCTTTTTAGATGTTGATGTTATGAACGCTTTGGCAAACGGAGAAGATCCCAATGCCGCAGGTAGTCTTCATAATGGCGGAAAGTTGTTGAGTGTTTTATTAGCTACATCCGCCGCTGTGTACTTCCTCATTTAAACATACTAGTATTACACTTTTTTCATTTAATTAAATAATATGTATTTTATGCAAGCATTACTTTCATTAATAAACTATATTTTCTCTATCGTATAAGTAGGTGAGAGGTAATTTTTAATTAATAATAGTGAAAAATTTCATAGTTCGCTGTAGAATTTCTTTGTTCGAACCTTTCTTGGTTCGGGTGCTACTTTATGCCAAATAAGTGTAATTACCAAGTAGTACGTAAACAACATGTAAAGACTTCTGATTAAAGCTTTTCACTTTCCTAGTTTCATGTCATTCAACTACTTTCCTTATAATTGATATTGATTGATCAGATTTCTCTCCCCAAATCGTCACCTTATGAAACATGCGCATTGCCTGGATATCATCAATCAAATATTACAACGTAGAATTTACATATTGCGGTATAGAAGATTGGATTGTAAATTTATTGGATATGTAGATAAAGATGTTGGGATGTTGCCTATTCCAACCTTTTAGGCTTGGGTAGTTGTGAAAAGTGTAGTGAAGTTACAAGTGTAATGAAGATAGAGCACAAGATCTTTTAGAGAATCAGCAAGAGTGAGTAGAGCTTAGTTCTTTTGTAGATACAAGACCGTTATTTAATGCGCTGAATTGCTTGAATATCAACACCAATGATATTCATCACCGTCATTCTCATAAGCTTTTTTTTGTTCTAACACAGTTTCCTTCCATTACATATAACACCAGTACGAGTTATATTTACGCGCCTAATGTGACCACAATAAGCATCAAGATTTGAACTAAAGCATTGGCTGATTAAATTACTGCAACTGTTATTGAAAAATAAATTACAGCTCAAGTGGTCCCTGAGGTGCGCTGCTGCCTTTATGCATTGGGCTTCATTTCAATATAGCATTAGAACCACCAGCGTAAGTTACCGAGCAAGTCTTTACAAATTGAAAGAGGAAGAAGAAGAGACGATTGCTAGCACTTTTTTTTTTTTGAAACCAAAAGTTAGTATTCAAAAAAAAAATCGGTCTAATTTGACAACATTTTCGAGTTAACGTTCCCTGTATTCATTCAGCGCATACTTTCTTGAGCTTTGCAAACAATTCAATTGTTGCCCACGCTTTTAGTTTTACTTGTTGAAAGGTAGGTCTGTAAAATTATTTCGTAATTCTACAACTGCGTCTTTGTCAATGATATAGACACTCAAGAGTTACGTACACCCAAGGTACATATAATATTCTACGCGATAAGCCAGCCGCACAGACCCCGCAGCCTGCACGCAATTCTGTATGTAATCGTGTGGAGACCGATGTATGTGATTCTTTCTAAGATCTCTTTGAGTTACAGAATCGCGCAAACGCTTCCATAATGTATTGTACGTAGCACAGAGCATGCTAAGCATTCTTGGAATAATTTTATTTCTGGTATGTATGTATGATAAAATTGACTTAATGTCTTTTATGAACGAAGGTATGGATTAAAATGAGTACCAGTATCAAAGGCAGCATCAAATTGGTTTGATTTTGAGTTGAAATACCTAGCATAGGAGGATTGGGAGCTATTTCCAATACCTTTTGAGAGGAAAGAGGGAAAATACTGCTCTTGTTTCGAATAGTGGTCAGGTCACCTTGTTCGCAGGCGCCGGCTGCGTATCTTGTATAATTGTAGCTGATATCGTCAATATGATATCTGAAATCCCCATTTTTGATATTTTCACAATTATCACTACAAAGTGAATAACTTGTGGTGCATGTTTTTTTGATGTAATTGCGATTGTCAGGGTTGATATTATCAAGATACTTGACACAGATGGAGAACGTGTAATTTCCTCCGACCTTGCCTAATCCGGGCACTTGAGAAGGGGGACAGTAAACAAGAGGACAGGAATAAGGCTCCAGTTCACCAGGTCTTTGAGGGGAACTAGATACAAAGTTAGGACTCTCCATATTGCAGAAAAATAAGCACAGCAAAAAGAGTTGGAAAGAAAAGTAAGTAAATCAAAAAAGCTGCAATTGAACGCTCTTTATCCAATATACCTTGTGTTCATCTGGGAACAAACTTTTTCAAGCATTGCTGATGATAAAACCACTATGCCTGTGTTCTAAACTTTTGCCGCAATATGTGTAAAACAGAATCCCCAGAAGCTGGATTATACAATTTTAACTTTGTCAATTATACAAGCATTTCAAGACTATCGAGGCGCAAATACAAAACCAGGTATCTTACCCTATTAGGAAGTCACACAGACGCCACACGCAGCAACTTCCATTACCTGCAAGCAGTAATGGGATATACAAAAAGATATTTTATTTCAGGTCATGGAGGTATGTTGGCGAGTTGGTTGTGTTGTTACCTCTATAACTGCCTTCATATGCGTTGGGCTATTCTAGATTGAACTAAGGCCACTTGAACAGCAAAATATCTGAAAAGAAGGCAATATAAGCATTAATTCTTGTTATCGGTCAAGAGGTGGAAAAGCCCCTCTCCACTTTGAGTGCTGATTGTCAAGAGATTTTACCGGGTTTACATGATATAATGCTCAAGGCTATTTTATAACTCCGTGAACTCGCGCCTCACTGTGCGCTCATAGATGCTATTTTTGGGCATAAGTTGTGCTTGTTGTTTCTTTTTCCTTTTCTTTCCTCATTTTACCTATTTTTTTTCACAATGGAAGGCATGTTCCCTGAAGGATACTTTTATATTTTGTCTCGAAAGCATGGATTTGCTCTCGATGTTTACGATGGTGGAACTAGTGTAAGTAGTAGTTGAGTGACGTTGTGGAAAACGCCAAGAAACCTTACATTTCGCTTGTCTTTTAGGAAGGAACCAACTTAATCGTTTGGCCTCAAAAGTTTCAAGACAGTGACAATCAGTAAAGTTTTTTTTCAAAAAGTTCGGCATTAGGATTGTAGTATTTACGCTTAGAATATATTTACAGATTATGGTCGTTTGAAGGTGGTCGTTTAACCAACAAAAAGTCTGGTCATGGTAAGTACAGTTCTCCCGTCTTTTAGTATCCTTCTATTGACCTTTTATTCTTTCTTTCTTTAGTTATGGATATTAGCTCCAGTAAATATAATTTGAAATGATTACCGGGTTTCATCAAATTAAAGCATTAATTATTTTTACGCTCTCAGGCGCCTTTAAAAAGGATAAAACGATCGTTCAAAAGAAACGCAAACCCAACAAGCAATCTCAAGAGGTAAATTATCTTGTGTTGAATTTATAGAAATAGGCAGAATGATTAAAAAAAGTCATATAGTGGATTTACGATCAAGGGTTTATTTGCTCGAAGGAATACCCAAGTTTGGTTCTCGATATTAGGGTAATATTTTAAATCATTTATGCGAGTTGGTTTCATGTGCTAAATTGAGTTTTGATAGGGCGATAGTCCTAAAGGCGGCGCTCAAGTATTGTTGTATAAGCGCAAAGATACGGATAATTTGAACCAGCTTTGGCAATTCGAGCCTTACCAACAGTTTGAAAATGCCTTAAACATGGTTACCACAGCTCAACCTCTGCATAAGAAGGAAACCTTTGGACAACCATCTTTGGGTTATGCGGCTGAGGTTGGCGTTCCACCTGAATTGAAGGCAATTCCTGAAAACAACAATATTGCTGGTGTAGGAAAGAATGCTTCCGCAACTCCCAGCTCCAATGGACCCGTTGACAATTCTCGTATTGATCCCGCGTTGGCTCAATATGGCTCATTCTATGGCGGAACTCCCACCTCCCCTCCCGCTGCTCAACCTGGACAAAAGCCCTCATCTAGTCAATATCCACCTCCTCCCCCATCGACATCCACCAGCGATGCCTACCCACCTCCACCAGCTCAAGCAGGACCTGCACCTTCCTCGTCTTCTAATGCTTATCCTCCTCCACCTCTTCCTGGAAATCACCCAAACAGCAATAGTGGTTATGGCTACCCTCCTGCTCAACAACAAGGCGGAGCCTACCCTCCTGCCAACAATTCGAACGGCGGCTACCCTCCTCCACCTTCTTCACCTTCCAACTATCAACAGCAACAACATCCTATCTCCGGTAGTGGATATCCTCCCCCACCTTCTTCACCTTCCAATTATCAGTCAGGTTATCCTCCTGCAACAGGATATCCTCCACCATCTTCTACTTCTTCAGGCTATCCT
The DNA here is from genome assembly GCA_000587855.1 of Mucor irregularis B50. Taxonomy (NCBI): domain Eukaryota; kingdom Fungi; phylum Mucoromycota; class Mucoromycetes; order Mucorales; family Mucoraceae; genus Mucor; species Mucor irregularis. Next base: position 75,759 of record KK076459.1, read on the forward strand.
CCTGCTCCATCATCTCCATCCAACTACTTGAATAACAACAACAGTTCTGGTTATCCACCTGCTAGCAACTCTGGTTATCCTCCTACGAATAGCCAATTGTCTACTTCTCCACCTTCTTATCCACCTGCTAGTAACTCTGGATATCCTCCAAGCTCACCCAATTACCCTCACCCTGGAAGTAATCAAGGAGGTAACTTTTATCAACAACAACCTGGAGGAGGAGGAGGGGGATATCCTCCCAGCGGCGGTAACAACCCACCTCCATTGCCTGGAAGTAGACCCCAGCAGCAAGATCAATATGGCTATCCTCAACCCTAAAGTGTGAATTTTTCCAATAACACTCATATTTACTACTATACATATATTTTATTTTATAAATAAATATCTATCTTAATATCTATGGACATGTTTAAGCTCCAGTAACCTGCATCGAGGCGTATGCAGCGTCAGCAACAATACCAGACCATAAGATACCACCTGTCCAAGTATTACTCTTGAATTTAGACCAACAGCTAGCAGGATCGTTGTAGTTGACGGTCTTTAATTGCCACGCCAGGTGAGCAGCAGTACCCAACACACTGATAGCGTAAAATGGCAATCCTTGATCGTTCATGTAACCAGCAACAGCTGTGAGACCCACGAAGGCAGAGGAAAAGCCTGCTAACCATTGAGGTGTCTTTTCACCGAATCTCAACGCAGTAGATTTCACGCCGGCTTTGACATCATCTTTTTTATCTTGATGAGCATAGATGGTATCATAAACCAATGTCCAACACACACCACCCAAGTACAAAGGACCAGCTACAGTCAAGTCCAGATTGCCATTCATTGCAGACCAACCCAAGAGGGCGCCCCAATTGAACGCAAGGCCCAATACAGTCTGAGGCCAGTACGTAATACGTTTCATCAATGGGTATGTCACCACCAATGAAAGTGAACTTGCACCCAACAAAATACTGTACATGTTCAATTGAGTCAAGACAGCAAGACCCGCTGTGAGTTGCAAGCCTAAAAACCCAATGGCTTGCTTGGGTGTAATCGCCCCTGAGGTGATGGGTCGGATCTTGGTACGCTCTACTTTATCATCAATGTCTCTGTCCCATAAATCATTGATGGTGCAGCCTGCTCCTCTCATAATTAAAGCGCCCGTGCCGAATAAGGCAATCATTTTAGCGGCCTCGACTGCAGATCCTCCGGATGAATATGTTGCCATGGAAATACCCCAGGCTATTTTATCCCCGTCCCAAAATGAAGTCAGTGCCTGTTGTCTATCATTCATGGATAAAATCACTTACCGCAGGGCCAAAATAAGAGCCAGGTACCAATAGGCTTATCAATACGTGTGAGAAAAGCATAAGGTGCTATCTTGGCGGGTAAATGGTCAAGCCAATTGTTATATAAAATGCGTTCTTCTTTGGGTTTTGTTGTAGGAGTAGAAGAAGTGGTAGTGGCGGTTGAAGTCCAATGTTGCTGTTGATAGAAAACAGGTGCTGCACGGCGTCCTTGACTTTGTACGATGGGCTTCAACAATTGCTTCATGCTCACATGGTGATTGACAGGTCGGAGTAAGGGCTTGACAAATGTGCGAACTTGGTGGGGTTGTGAAAAGGAAGTGTGGAACTGCTTTAATGCACTCTTATGAGGTCCTTGTTTCAATACAGAAACAAGCATGAATGGAGTCGACATGGCTCTTGTTCAAAGTATGCAAATGTTTATAATTCTAGGCACAAATAACAACTACTCCACAAATTTATACGAAATTTCGCTTCGTGTGACGTCTTATTTTTTTTGTAAGCAAGTGATAGACAACATTGTAACTGGAGCAATTCTTGATAGAAGACAATTACAACGTTGTGTGAAACATATGCTTTTATATCAAACACAAAACGAGTGCTGATCTACACAGAAAAAAAGGGTAATTCTTTGTATGGCATATCACTCTGTGGGATATACCGTGATGTTTATTAAATGAGATATGTACAAAAGGAAGAGAAGGGGGAGGGGGGGAATAGGTGATAATTGATATGTATAGTCAACTTACGACTGCTGTGCCGAGGAATATTAGGAATCTCTGAGGAAAGGATCCAATTCCTTTTTCTTTGATTCATGGTGCGCGCTGCATTCTTGATCTTCCTCAGCTGTATGGTGTCTTTTTTTGACTACTTCCGAGCGACCGCCGCCGCTGCCGCTGCTGCTACTATTATTATAGCTGCTGTTGTTGTTTACTTGACAGTTATCCAGTCTTGATTGTAATTCCTCTAAACGTCGATGAAGGTCCTCATTTTCGTGTTTCATTTGATCAAACTGATATTTCATCTCAGCCATTTCTTGATCGTGCACAAAAGTAAGACTTTTCATAGGTTCTGGTTCGGGGACAACATTGTAGTAAGGCTGGAACAATTCATGATCTAATAATTGTAAAGCAGTGGGACGAAGACAAGGGTCAGGGTTCATCATGGAGAGTATAATGTTGGCTTGGGTTGGATAGGTTTTGATAAAGTTCTTTGGAAAGATGCCCTTCTTCAAATTTTCAATTGAATCAGCTCGTTCCATGGCGGTAGAGAATGGATAATAAAGCTCAAATAGGATGATGCCAAGAGAGTAAATATCAGCTTTCTCGTCATAGGGTAAACAAGGAATGGCAAGCTGTTCGGGTGCAGCATACTAAATATTACATGGCAGGTTAAAAATAAGCACAAGTCAAATGGAAAAAAAACAAGACTTACTGTACGAGTTCCAACACCACTGGTGATATTCTTTCTGGTTCTTTGTCTACTGCTATGATCGCTCTTTCTTCTTGTCGTGAGGAATTGAATATCGGACTCTAAGCTGTCTTTATTCGCGAGTGACGAAGAGGAAGAGAAGGAGGCTGCTGCGGTCGTGAATAATTCAATCACGCTATCATGACTGCTATGTTCGCTATCTAGGGTTGAAGATAAACGTTCTGTTGAATATAAATCATCTTCTCCGTTGGGTAACACACTGGCAGCCAATCCAAAATCACCAATTTTAGGGACCATGATTTCAGCACTGCTATTGTTATTACCACAGGCGGTGCTATTGTTGTTCTTGCAATCACAGTGATGACGACTGTGTCTTGATCTGTAATCCAACAAGTTATTTGCGGGTCTTGATAAAAAGATATTACTAGGTTTTAGATCGCGATGGATTAAACCTTCTTGATGAATGTAAGCAGCCCCTTCTAAAATTTGCACAAACAATTCAATGTTTTGTTGTTCGTCAAAATAAGCATCACGATTTTGATTTCTATATTTAAGGTATTCATGCAAAGTACCTATCAGGTAAGGTTACACAATATATATAAATACAACGAATGTGCTAGAAGAATAAAATTTCAAACCTACTTGGACAGAGTTGCATCTGAATATACAATATGAATCCGCCGTTGTTGTTATTATTATTGCGCTTGGTGTGCTTTCTAATGGTTGAATTGGAGGAGGAAGGCTGAAGGTATAAATCACCAGTAGTGGATCCTCCCGAACTACTACTATTGGAAGAATTGTCATTGTGACCAAAGTTAATATATGACATTTCTTGTGATTTGTTGCTGATATGACTTGACAACGAGTCATCAAAAGTAGGGTCATTTCCATTAAATACACTGAATCGATCATCTTGGCTTATGTTTTGTTGTTCGTCAAAATAAGCATCACGATTTTGATTTCTATATTTAAGGTATTCATGCAAAGTACCTATCAGGTAAGGTTACACAATATATATAAATACAACGAATGTGCTAGAAGAATAAAATTTCAAACCTACTTGGACAGAGTTGCATCTGAATATACAATATGAATCCGCCGTTGTTGTTATTATTATTGCGCTTGGTGTGCTTTCTAATGGTTGAATTGGAGGAGGAAGGCTGAAGGTATAAATCACCAGTAGTGGATCCTCCCGAACTACTACTATTGGAAGAATTGTCATTGTGACCAAAGTTAATATATGACATTTCTTGTGATTTGTTGCTGATATGACTTGACAACGAGTCATCAAAAGTAGGGTCATTTCCATTAAATACACTGAATCGATCATCTTGGCTTTCAGAGAATTCGTCATCGTCATCTTCGTCTTCACCTTCTTCATCCTCGGTTCGATGCTCAATATCATTTGCATATTCTAACCAAGACGAATAGTAGCGCACCACGTTGTGATGTTCTAAACGAGCCAAATTCTTAATTTCTCTAAGAATTTTAGCATGCCCTGTGTCGTCATCTTCGTCCTCGTCATAATCGACGTTGGAAAGTCTAATTTTCTTGATAGCGTATTCAACATCATCCAATTTATTTCTCACTTTATAAGCACTTGCGAAACCTCCGCGACCGAGCATCCCAACTTCCACGAAATCGTTTTCGTAGCGTGAGTTTTGAATGTGATTAAGAGAATATTTTAAGGGGTTCAATAGTTCATTGTCAGCGTAAGTGTCCAAGAAAGAAGAAGAATCAGAGGATAATGACTCGATGTGCTCTTTGATAAACTCTTGTTGTTCAGCAGAAGTTAATAGCTTGGGTTGATTGCCTAATCGCAACTCTTGCTCTCTGACATTTTGAGCAGCGGCGTAAAAGATATGCTCAAAGGCTCTGTGATAGGTGAATCGCATACTCGCTACATCGTCTTGGAATTCAGAATCAATGAACCCAAGTGTACGTAAAGTTTGACAAATATTAAAGAACATTTTACGTGTTGTTTCAGGAGTGCCGCCGTATGTTTTGCAAAGTGATTCGATCAACGAAACTAGCAAAACTTTGGTCTGTCGGCGTTGGCTTGGTGTCTCTGCTGTGTTTTTAGATGCGATCTTATTAGCGTGTTTTTTTCCAGTATCTCTGCTGGTGGTAGTAGAAGACGATGCTGCTGGCAAAGCATATACTTTATCTACTGTGATTTTTTTCAAAAGAGTGAGCTACGTCTCTCGAATCTGTTGCTGCGGAAATGAATTCACATACCTTTCAAGTCTTCACCGGAACTTTCTGCTTCTGTAATCACGGAGCGCTTGCTCGGTTTATTCCAAAATTTTCGAGAACTTTCAGTGGAAGTAGCAGAAGAAGACTCGCTTGAAGAAGATTCAGACGCTTCCATAATGGTATTTGCCATCTTTCAAATTCACAAAAGTGTTGACAACTTGAGTATACTTTTTAGGCGAAAGAAGGGGAAAAAAGAAAAAAAGTGATTTTTTTTAAAAGTAATAAAGAAAAAAAGGTTTATAAGAAAGAAGTTGACATAAAATGAAATTTGAGTGGGAAGAGAGAAAGAAGCATAAAATTAATTGGTTTCTTTTTTCTTATATGAGCCAAAAAAAAAAAAGTTAAAATCGCTAGGCGCACACACAGAATTATAAGTCAAAAATATCTTTATTCTTCAAGTTTAGACACTCGATTATTTTTACGATGCATTTCAAACGTTTCAATAGGCTGGAATAATGCAGGCTCTGGATGTGATAGTGTGTTACTGTTGTTATTATTAGTGTGTTGATGCTGCATCATATTGACATCAAAGAAGGGTGTATGCAGTGTTGGAGAAGTTGGTGAATCGCTTTCACGGTAATCATAATTACTTCGCATGATACTCGCTGTTCTTCTAGGAATATTTTTATGCTGTGTTAATTCAGAACTCGGTAATGTATTGATAGTTCTTCTTGATGACGCACTCATCGATCTCCTCAAATTTTCACATATTTGTTGCATATTCAAGTGATCTAAGCTACCATCTTCTACGAGTATTTTATTTGTGGGTTGGTCGGTATAAAGTAATTGTTCCAGCAATTCTTCAGGTGCAGGTGTAACACACACAATGGGGAAGACACCCTTTAATCCAGTGGTAACATTAAATCCAAGCGCCCAACCATCATCAAAATTCATGGCCACGCATACAATATCACCAACATGCAACCCTAATTCATCTCCCATTTGAGGTGGATAAGGATGTTTCACTTCATAAAATTCTTCTAATGTTTGCGTTGTCGAGAAATCAGTTGCGAGTCCTGTGCCTTGTGGTTGTTGTGAAGGAGGCAATGGTGCCAATGGCGTTGTATTATTATGGAAATCTGTTTGCATCGATAATTGAGGTGGTTTGTTATTATTGTATCGAAACTCTTCTCGTTCATGAGGTGGGTGTGGAACGAGTGCACCTTGAGAAGCCAAGGATTCATAGCCCAAAGCACTTGTACTATCATGATTTGTTTCCAGTTTTGTCTTCATATTGAACCCATAATTATTGATTCCATTATTGCTGTATGAAACGCCGTTCTTTGTTCTTTGATTCCTCTTTTTATAGCAAAAGAAGTACACAAGGGCACCAATGACACCAGCCAATACTAAACAGCCTATGATGATACCAATAATAGCGCCCACTGATAAAGCTGTCCTGCATCCACTCACATTTTGACAGCAAATATCCTGTCCGTTTGATTTACAATATGTACAAGCCCTCGAATTATCCTCGAATCCACATGCATTAGGTTCATTGTTTGCTCCAAGAACACAATGTGAAGTTGCATTCAACCCAGACCAATACTGACACTGTGAATTGAGATATTGTATTGTGTTGTTCTTATCTACTTGATTTGGACACGTACTGGTATCATCCGTAAGCGCATCCACGTCTGTAGTCCAACCGTAACAAGTACTTTGACATAGTGGTAAAGGTAAAAGGTTGTTTTGATAGTTACATGGTAAAGAATATAAATTATCTTGAATAATGGAGGCACACAAGTAACTTAGAGAGTAACGTGCATAGGGTATCGGTTTAGAAGCATCAAGATTAGTTGCACAGCCTGTTGGCACCATATAAAACGGAGGAGACTTGACATACGCTTGCATCCCAGCATCAAAAGAAGCAATGTCTGTAACATTTGCAAGAAAGGGATACCGTCTCGCATTGCCAACAAGACTAATATAAAAGCCGTTGTAGGCAGGGCAAGCGGTTGAATTTGTCAATAAAAAGCAAGGATACTCGTCCTGTGCCATTGTAGTTGTTGTTGCGGTTGACAGAAGTAATAGTAGAATAGATGACTTTGGAATCTTCATGTTGTATATATGTAATTGAAGTGTGTGTGTGTATGTGTAAAGGTGTGTGCGTGTGTGTACAAAAGGTGTTTAAAGTCTACTTGGATGCTGAAGATGAGTTGAAATGATGTGAAAATGCTCTTTGCGTAAAAGTAGTAGTAGAAATAATAGCAGCAGCAGTAATAGTGGTAATAGTAGTCGTTTTTTAGTACAAAAATAGTATAAAAAATTAAATGGCTGAGAATTTAAAACTGTGCGTGTCGAATATCGTTGTTATAAACTACAGCTACTTTTTCCCTCCGTATTGAAGGGTTCGAGTAGAAAGAGAAAAATTAGAAAAAAAAAGAAGCGCAAAGTTTAAAAAAAAAATTGAAGAAGAAGGGGGAAAAGGGAAGAAGGAAAAAAAGGGAAGAAGAAATTAATTTTTTTGCAGTGACAGTGGAATAAATAGGACAGAAAGGAACTGAAAGTAAAAAAAAAAACTACTACTTTAAAAGTAAGACAAGGGTTATTCGGTCTTTCAATGAACTAAACTACAACAACATTAAATCATAGCAACGTGCACTCCATTATGATACATAGCTTGGCTTTCTTGCTGTTCACTCTTTTATTTTCGCTTAGATCAAACAAATTATTGCTATCAGTTTGAAAGTGGCGTAGAAAGAAAAAAAGGCTATTTATTTTTAGATATTTGAATCTTCGTCGTCTATTATGGCAATGCAACATTATGTTTTTGTCCATATCAATATTGATTGAGCCACTCCTCAGCCAAAAAAATTATTAAGCTATCTTTCTATCTTGTCAACGTGTGGCTACATAACTACAATATCATACATTCTCCATCATACCTACCAATTTTATTTATAACTTATTCTTGTCTCCGCTGTGTGCTCTTTACCTGAAAATTGCTAAATAAAGACAGGAAAAGCTATAAATACTACTCTTTTTCAAAGTGTCTTCTAAGTTTCTCTATTGATTTCTACATGAGGAATGCAATAATTAGTATAGGCAATTAAAAAATATATTGGTATTAAAACCCTATTTACACCTGAAACTACTGTTACTTCAGTTCCCCCCACCGCCCATTAACTCTACTAAATGTTCAAATTTATCGTATTGCCATTTTAAGCTTTTCGTGTGTAATTATTGTGTTACATAGAAATCATATTAATATATTGTATCATGTTACAATTCCGTCACTAATGCAAGTTAATCATCTCGAAACTATAATGTTGATATCCTACAACTTGTAAAAAGGGGCTAATAGTAGGCGCTCTAAAAAAATATTTTAGAACTTTAATTTTTTTGACAGGTTTGAGATCAAGGAAATTCAAGATCAGGAAACAATCTAGAGATCATTAGCTTTTACCGTATATTGCATAAGTGCCTCGGAGCGTATACCTTAACGACTACGGAAATGCGAGTAAGGGCTCTGACATCCAAGGTTTTGGAGTCAGAGAGCCAACTAAAAGTCAATTCCTCCGGACAATAATGCATGAGAAATTCTGATTTTTCTGCCATTTTATTTTTAAACTTTAGATTCCTCTTGAAACTGTGTTTGACTTCTTACACGGAAATGTGCAGAAAATTCATGGTTACATGAAAGCAACTCTATCTACGGGTTGCGTGTTAGATGTGAATAGAAATGAGCCATTTCTGGCATTCAATTACTTAAAGTGACTTGAATCAAAGCGTATTAGATTCAATGTTGATTATGACGCAAATGCAATGATTACCATTGATCTGATAGTTCTGTAGAAAATTAAATTATACAAGTCGGACAATGCTGTATTCAAATATTCGCCAAGTATTCATATGTAGATCGTTGTATATGTATGGAAACCCTTAATTAAAACGAGATTACATACACACCGCACGAGTACTTTCCACCATCAAAAAAAGAAATTGATCCGCTGCAGTCATACAGTTACATGTACTTTCTTTTTTCTTAACTGTTTCAGGGGAAAACGGATCCAAGGGTATGGCCAATACTTGCCTTAATGAGTCAGAATCCCGGACTGGACACAAGCTTGAAAGGGTAAATATTTCCAATTTTGTCATTGTTTATTGTTCATTGTACAGTAGCACACTCATCCCTTTCAAAAATGTACTCGAAGGTCGTTCCGTTAACAAAACGATAAGTGCGTGGTTTCAAATGTATGAAAATCAAAATTGACGTGTGGTGGTATAAATATTCTCTCTTTATTTTTTAGTTTTTTTTTACGTAAGAAAGTAAAACCTATTCAACCGGATCATCGACTGTAGCATAAACTTCTCTTTTCTTTCATTCTTCGGTGAAATCAGTGGAAGCATAAGCTACTCTGTTCTTTCTCAACTCCAATTTTGCAAGTTGGGGAGGACCCTTTACATGAAATACATATGTATCATCATTTCCTGCACCCTCTAATTCCTCTTGCATCATATCGTCTGAAATGCGGTCGAAAGAGTTTCTTCCTTGGCCAAACCATTCCAAGTAAAGAAAATAATTTAACAAACGCTTACCGTCCATGTACTCAAGTACAAAAGGACCTGCAGGTAATCTTGAGTGACCGCGAAGATCGATGATAAATGTGTGCAAGTGTTGGAATTTGGAGAGATTGAACGATATCTTCTCCTTTTTGGAGCCGTCATAGACACCCAGATTCAATACTTCTATTTTGGGGAAATAACAAAATAAGCTATCCAATACCCCTTGCGTAACTTCAGGACCATCCACAACAATATGGGTCATATTTTCGACGGATGGTTTGGTTCGATCGCGGCACTCTGCTTTGAAAAAGTAATCCCACGAGTCGCAATCAATGTAAAATTCTGTCAGAGAAGGGCAATACCTTTTAACATGATCCAAATACTTTGTGGGTATGCCATGCATATCTTCGTAGTCAACCAAAACTTTGAATGCGTCTACCTTGGCAAGTTGATTCAGATCAGAGGGGGCTGTTATGTTGCTGTTTTGATGATCTTCGATCTTAAAGCAATATGTATATTGTATTTTGGAGCCAGTAATGCGAATATCAACACCTTTACCATCATACATAGTTCTGGCTCTGTGAACAATTGAGTGGTGTCTAAATTCTCTTTGGCCCCTGAACGCATTCAAAACTTCGTAAAAAAGATCAATCTTCTTACTGTCCACCAAACCTTCATCGGCAAAAGTCAATCGTACGGATTTGAATTTTTGTAAACTCTTGCAAAAATTCTGAATGATATTTGTTCCCGCTGCATCTATCCAATTATACAAGCCCAACTTAGATGTGTATATTTCGACATCTTCTAAACTCTCCAGGCTGTGATATTCAAAGAAATCTTTGTACAGTGTTGTCATTCTGGGTATGGCTAATTTCAACTTTTTCAAATATTTCGCATGTGGTAAGACAGGCCGTCCCTTCAGTGTATGTGGTTTATGTTGCGCTCTGTCTTCTCGAGTTGATAAATTCGAGGTGTATTCAAGGCAAGAAAGATTGGGGCACGCTTGGAGTAGGCGGAGTATCGTTATATTGAGATCACTGTGGTTGAATACAATCAACGTTTTCAAACTTTTAAAATCAACGAGTGTTTCCATAAAGTTTTTCTCCCTAGTAAGACCGTTGATATTCCATACTGTGATATGTCTCAGTGAATGCCTTAGTTTATAGGAAACTGCAAAGTTCAGTCTACACAAGTCTTCAAAATGTCTTTCGTTATAGTTGAAGCCCATAATAATTTCTTCCAATGGAGGCATTCTCTCGGGTTCGCACGCATCAAGTACCTTCATGTAGTGCAATCTATGAGAACTTTCCTTGATATCCAAACACTTGAGATTGGGGAAAAGCAGTAATAATAATAAAAGTTCTTCTTTCGTAAGTCGAAGCTCGTGGCTTAGGTCCCCTAAATTGTTTTTATACTTGAAATCATTAGTAATACGCAGCTGCGTTGTCATAGAAAGTGGTTTGAATGTATTTGCTTCATCCTCCAAAGTTGGCGAAAAATGCTTCTTTATCCACTGTATTTTCTCTCTGTATACATCCACATTTTTAAAATACATGATTTTCACTGAATAATGCCATTTTTTGCAGATGTAGAGAAGTTCACGGAGGTCCCTTCGGTCTAAATACTCGAATATTTTTTGAGTGATTTCTGGAGGTAATTCTTGTAACAGCATTTAAAGAAAAACAAAAAGAAGAAGAAAAGTGGCTACGACAATATGTAATTTATTATACATATCAAAGTCAATTTGTCATACGTTTCTATATTAGCACAGAAAAAACGTGTTCGATAGGCGTATCTCTGTCTGCGTCGTGAATTTGAGCAACTAAAGTAGTTTGTGCACGTATTAAAGATATTGACAAATTGACATGGCGCTTTTTTCCGTAAGTAACGTATATACGTAACAATACGAAATTTATTATAGTCATTTTTATTAGTTACGGTATTATCATACGTATGTATGATGTATGAATGCAAAAATTAACAAGAATAAGAGGCTTTCAGATAAGCAAATGTTTTAAAAAAATTCCATAACATTCCATTCACTGTGCTGTATCAGTCGATAAAGGTTTATAATTATAATCGCAGCCTTCATAATTTTGGCATACGCATGAACTGCTGGGTAGAAGAGAGGTTGCAAATCACATTAATTGAGTCAAAATTAGTCACAAAGCTACCTAAGAAAGAAGTATTTTTATACTACGCGATTCGTCCTTTGCGCTGCATAAATCAAGATTGTAACAAAATCAAAAATTACGCCTTAAGTTGGAGATACATTCGGGAAACTATGTAATTGAATATAACCATGATAAACTCACGTTAGAGATGATGGTGGCAATTGCCACACTTCTTCAGTTTTTTTTTAAAAAAAGAGCAAAAATTTATTGAGATGTGAATTGAAACTTGTTGATTATTAATCAAAATAGTCTATATTATACATGTATACAAAATTGAATCTCCCAGATACGATCGTAACAGATGCGATTTATTTCATAGATCAGTTTAATAAATCTCTGCAATACTCTTCAATGCTTTGGGCCGTTCCCATCAAGAAACCATCATACGTTGGTTCACAATTCTTCTACATCATCAAAACCTTCTTGTACCTTGAGGAACTTATGAATGTCGTGACTCATTACATAAATCAAACTTTTCATATCGCATAAAGTTCCGTCCGCGGTATTTCCGTCCGCGGTGGCAATCGTAAAGTATACTCGTTAATTTCGCTCAAATAAGGAGATAAATCGTGAAGAAAGATGTGTGACAGAATTCTAATTGCTACGTACGTCAACTCACTATGTGAGAATTCAAACGATATTCACCAAGCATTGCAATTGACAGCACTAAGCCATTTGTCTGTGAAAGAAAAGTCAAAGGAATTTTAAAAGCATGCTGCTGTAAAACTCGGATAGATCTGAGAGTTCCCAATACCACATAAGAGCTTTTAGGTTTTTCAACACCGTCAATTTGTGTAACTGCAAAACAGCGATTAGTAAACATTTCCAATAAAAACCCTTTCTATTTTGTTTGATTCAAAATTTTGATCTTCTGCTTTTTCTTCATTTTTACTTTTATTTGAGGATGTCAACAAGCTCACTTTCGTCAATAAATCAAAATGAACCTCTGGAGAAGCCTTCACTTCTACAACGACTTGTTCATTCACCTCTAATGTCTTGTGTTGCAGGTTCTGCAATTTTATGGGTTTCTTTTGGTATTCGACAAAGTATTGGTGTCTTCCTTATACCCATCACCTCTGAAACTGGTTGGGATAGATCCACATTCTCTGTTGCAGCTGCCTTGTTACAATTATTATGGGGTTTTTCACAACCTTTCTTAGTTTACTTGGCAGAAAGAAAAGTAGGCTTTGGGAAAACGATCTTTATAGCATGTATATTTTATGCAGTAGGCTGCTTCATATTGTATGCCTCTGACAGGTCAGCTGGATTATTTATTTTCGCACTGGGTGTAGTTATTGGTGTGAGTGCTGGTGGCAATTCCTTCCCAAATATTCTAGCCTCCATTGGTAGAAGATTTCCCCAAAAATCAAAGCATCAAAGTGTTGCATTCGGCATAGTATCATCTTTTGGAAGTTTTGGGCAATGTTGTTTTTTGCCTATTGCTAGAGCTATGTTGACCTCTATCGGTTGGAGACTTTCTTTTGTAGTTATGGGTGGGTAAAAACGCTATCTCCATTTTATCGGAGTAACTCTGAGTTGCACAGAAAAAAAAAAACTTTAGTACGAAACGGTCATGAAGCTTTGCTGATGTATGGGTGTTATTCCGTTTTTTCGGAACAGACATAACGGCAAATATGCATGATGTAGTACAAGGAATCATTTTCTGCGTATTTGGATTATTCATTTGCAACTAGAAAAAAATTACATATTTACTAATTTGGTTATTTGACAGGAATTATTATGCTTGCGATGTCTCCTCTTGCCTACATGCTTCAAACCGTCCCTCCTACTCCTGCTCTACCTGACAAGAAAGACGTCAAGTCTAGTGACTCATACGATGAAGAAATGAAGTACAATAAACCTGATTTAAATACCCAAGATAAACCAAAGCAAGAAATGACAGAACAAGAGGAAATCGATTGTCGTCCCCTAGAAGATATTTCCGCGCCCGACATCAAGACAGCCCTAAAGGAAGCATTTACAAATCCCACATTCATTTTCATTACTCTAGGATTTTCTGTTTGTGGATTCCATGTTGCCTTTTTATCAACCCATTTCCCTGCATATCTTGTAAGTCCCATCTGCCCATGTCTTCTTGAAAATCGCGAATTTCTAACATTGAAGTGTGTCAACAGCAAGATAATGGAATTGATCCCTCTTTAGCTGGTATGCATATCTTCCAACGCTTGAAGCATTATTTAATTGTAACACCCTTTCTCTTTTTCGTAGCTTGGACAATCTCTATTCTTGGATTAGGTTCAATGATTGGTACCATAGGTACTAATGAAGTACAATAAACCTGATTTAAATACCCAAGATAAACCAAAGCAAGAAATGACAGAACAAGAGGAAATCGATTGTCGTCCCCTAGAAGATATTTCCGCGCCCGACATCAAGACAGCCCTAAAGGAAGCATTTACAAATCCCACATTCATTTTCATTACTCTAGGATTTTCTGTTTGTGGATTCCATGTTGCCTTTTTATCAACCCATTTCCCTGCATATCTTGTAAGTCCCATCTGCCCATGTCTTCTTGAAAATCGCGAATTTCTAACATTGAAGTGTGTCAACAGCAAGATAATGGAATTGATCCCTCTTTAGCTGGTATGCATATCTTCCAACGCTTGAAGCATTATTTAATTGTAACACCCTTTCTCTTTTTCGTAGCTTGGACAATCTCTATTCTTGGATTAGGTTCAATGATTGGTACCATAGGTACTGGTTACCTCTGTACAATTATCAAACCCAAGTATGTCTTGATGGGCATCTACGGTTTAAGAGCTGTCCTTATAGTCATTGTTGTATTCATTCCCATGTCTGTCACGACAGTAATAGTCTTCTCAGTATTTTTTGGAGTAAGTTAGGCCACTGTAACTCTTCTACAATATTTTTTTAACCTGGTTTGATAGTTTTTATGGCTCTCGACAGTGCCTCCTACAACAAAATTTGTTGGTGATGTGTTTGGACATAAATATTTGGGCACTCTGACATCCATCACTTTTGTTGGACATCAAATTGGTTCATTTTTAGGAGCATTTGTTGCTGGTGTCATCTACGATCAGACTCATGATTATCGTAGAATGTGGTATGGCTCCTTGGCAGTGGCTATATTTGCTGTCCTTGCTAACTTCATGGCTGGTGTTGAACCTATTAATGAAAGGAGACTGCGTCAACAAAAGCTCATTGACGAAGCTACCTCCGAGAAATTAGAACCCTCAGGTAAAAACTAAAGTTTGGCCATCACGTATATCCCTTATCATTGTTTTATATATAATGAAAGATAAGAAAAAACTCTTAATTACAATAAAATTGAACTGGATTCATCATACATACATAAACTAATTTTGTTTCGTCTTAAAGATTCCACATACTTGAACAGAAGCGTTGCCGACTAGATGCTATCGACGTAAAAATTATGATCATTTGCTGATACACTCGTACATAGCTTTCCGAAAAGTTTTGAAGGACAAATTTCGGATGTCCCATTTTACAATCAATAGGAATAAAGATTTATGAGCGTCGTTGTTGAAGAGTCCAAATGGGTATGTACGGGACGTTTTGAAAAAACAAAATTAGAGAAAAAGCAGACTTCCGTCTGTCATGGTAATTAACTTTATAGAAATTTTCTTTGCTTAGTTCTTGAACGCTTCTTTAAAAATCACTCCATTGTCTATACTCAGTGTCCTGAGTAAGCCCATCAATTCCAATTTGCGTATTTTCGTGCATACATTATTTAGAAGCAATAGTTCTCACACAAGAAGACCACCTAGCTGTTCTAAAAACAACTTTGTAACCAAAGTTTCCTTCGCTGTTCATGCATTATGTTGAGAAATAAATAAATATTTTGCGCTCTTATTAGCTTACTATTGTTCAGAGCACACTTGAGTTCACTGGAGATTTTATTATCGCTATGTGATATGATTTAAATAAAGCTATTATAGAAAATCCACTATGTATAATTTAATACATGTATATGTCTGCAAACTAATGGTTGATGGCAATCCTTAGTGATCCAAAGGAATCGACCTTATTTCAAAGCGCAAAGTAGACTCCTTGGTAGAACTTTGTGATAAATACCCTGAAAGAAGAGATACCGTACTGCAGAAAATCTTGGTAGAAATCCTGGCAGTTTTATTCCGTTCTTGGCAAGAATACATATTATCAGAACTTGAAAATAAATTTACCAAGCAGATAACGATAACAAGAAGCCCGTCAGTTTCACTTCTTCCTACCCTTTCTTTGCGTTGAGGGTATATCTTTGTCAACGCCAAATCCCTTGCTAGCAACACTAGAGGTACGTGCTACGTAGAAGGTTTTTTAAGGAGGACTGGAGCTTTTTCACGATGTGTTTGACTTTAGCAGTTTCGGTTCTGACAGTTATTTCATGCGCAATCCTGGTATAAATTTATTTGCCCATACCAAGTATTTTCTGGAATATGCACAAAAGTTTGCAAGACCTAAAAGACGCTCCAATGATGGTAA
Organism: Mucor irregularis B50; assembly: GCA_000587855.1. NCBI lineage: Eukaryota > Fungi > Mucoromycota > Mucoromycetes > Mucorales > Mucoraceae > Mucor > Mucor irregularis. Next base: position 91,903 of record KK076459.1, read on the forward strand.
AGATATGTTCAATCTTACGGTATATCCAGACGGTTTCTGTTCCTTTTTTGAGAAGAGAAATTAAAAGCGAACGAAAGATGGACTTAGTTATTGAAGATTTCGCCAAAGATGAAATGGAAACGTTGTTTTTGCCTGTTACAGTTGACCAAGGCCGTGCTAAGGCTTTTACTGCAACGATCTTACATTTTGAAGATAAGAAAGAGTTTAGAATTTGCTCTTCGAAAGAAAGGCAAAGCTTCCGGGCACCGTTAGAAGAAAGAAGAAAGTTAAAAAATTGAAAGCAACTGCAGGTATCAAAACTATGGAAAGCCAAATACCCACCGCTAAAACCATCATTGTTAACCGAATGATGGAACATACATATCCAGTATATTCTGGCAAATCTCGAGCGATTATTCCGCTTCTGCAATTACATATCAGTCAGCAGCTTTTCATTTTTATGACTATAAAGTAACACAAAGGGCCAATGCTGAAATGGCAAATATACTTTTAAATGGTGGTTAGAAGTATAATGAAAGCAATTGCAAGAAAACAAATAGAAATAGGAGAAGAACGACGAAGATTAAAAGCTCAAGAACAAGTTAAGCATGCGTTTAATAATTATCATGCAAAAGAGCCTGTTTTTAAGAAATCAAAGTTTGTGTCGTCGACTAGACTTCCAGTAGTTATGTACAGCGATGGGTTGAAAAACATGGAGAATGTCTCTATGAAGGGGAAGCTCTCCAGCACTAGTGGTATTTGTCTTCGGTCGCTATGTATATCAAAGATTAAAACAATTGACAGCCGCTGAGGTCATAATAAAGGAATATAATACTTCATTGTTAAGAACGCATGAAATATATCAAGAAGTGATTATCGCAAATCGAGTAAGTTTGTTCACCATGTAAAGCAGCAAACTTGAGTCCACAAAGCTTGCAGACCAAACTGAGTCATACGGGATTTTAGATTGCAAAAACTGATCAATGCAAGCAAAAACATGATGGATATTTCCCTGTCCATTTTGGATGGTAATGACCGCCCTCTCAGTTTTAAACTTCATACTAGAGAATCGCCGTAGAGAAAACGGTATACTTTTGGTAAAACAAATGTGCTTAAATGAAAGATAAGAAAAAACTCTTAATTACAATAAAATTGAACTGGATTCATCATACATACATAAACTAATTTTGTTTCGTCTTAAAGATACGTACACACTAGCCGCTGAGGTCATAATAAAGGAATATAATACTTCATTGTTAAGAACGCATGAAATATATCAAGAAGTGATTATCGCAAATCGAGTAAGTTTGTTCACCATGTAAAGCAGCAAACTTGAGTCCACAAAGCTTGCAGACCAAACTGAGTCATACGGGATTTTAGATTGCAAAAACTGATCAATGCAAGCAAAAACATGATGGATATTTCCCTGTCCATTTTGGATGGTAATGACCGCCCTCTCAGTTTTAAACTTCATACTAGAGAATCGCCGTAGAGAAAACGGTATACTTTTGGTAAAACAAATGTGCTTAAAGATTTTTACAGGTTAACCATCAATAATACTTTTAAATGTCATCTAATAACTTATTTTTTCGTTTTAAATTTTGATAAGTTCGTAAAAACCAACATCGTCTGTATTTGAAGCGTATTACTATATTTGGAAGAGGCCATTGCGTATTCCCTCGTAAGGTTTATTTCCCAATTGCATATTTTTGTAGGACTTCGGTCTGAAAATGGTTTCACACACAGACAAATAAAAAAAAGTTGAACCATCTTGTGACGTTTTACGTGGTTTTCTTCTTATCTTCTTTCATTAACACCATAATGGAACCCACTCCTACCAATATACCTTGCTCAGCCTTGACCGATGCTCTTACAGCATTAGCCAAGAATACTGCTCCAGAAAGATCTGTAAAAACTATCCCGCGATCTCAACACACCTCGTACTTAACAGATACTGCGGAAGCCGTAAGAGAAGTGGCCAAAAAAATGCGTAAGCTTCAAGTGCTTCCAATCATATTGTCCCTCTTCTAATACAGTTACTCTTTGGAAACACGTAGGTAAAACTCGAGTTAAATGGGACAAAGCTAAATCCATTATGATCATTACCAAACCTGGTGATTGCTCTCTCATATCCATGACACGCGATATGGCTTTACATTTAATCGAAACTCCTCGGTATGGTGAGGAAAGTGGTATCGACGTGTAAGTAGCAAGTGTTTGAAGTTTGACAAGCGGGATTCTAATCATAGCATTGTCTGCAGATACGTTGACGACAAGCTTAAAGCTTCCAGACGTTTTAATTATGAAAAAATTATCAAAAAGCACCCTCTGGCAACTGAGAAGTTGAAGTTTTGGACGCCCGAGCTATGCGCATCTCAGCCGAAGTCGTTTGATTTTATCATTACTGTAATTTATTTTAACATTCTTAATTTAAAACAATTACTTTACTAAGCACTTTGTCATCATAGCTCGGAGGAGATGGTACAGTCTTGTTTTCTTCTTGGTTGTTTCAAAACTACATACCACCAGTAATCCCTTTTCATTTGGGCTCTCTTGGGTTTTTAACTCCCTTTGATTTTGATCGTTATAAGCAACACATACACAATGCATTGGAAAGAGGTGTACGCATCAATTTGCGCGGTCGTTTAACATGCACGGTCTACCGACGTGTGCCTTATTCGAACTGCAATTCGCCCGAAGAGGCAAAGGCAATACAGCTGAGAAATGTCGTACGTGATCCCGTTACTGGAAAATTCTCGGTGGGAGGTTGGTGTCAAGAAATGAAAAAACGCCAGCAAAGCTCAACAAAAAGAACGAAGAAGAAGTTTGGCGAAGTAGACGGTGATGACGTTGAAGAAGAGGAAGAAGAGGATTGGACTAACTCTGATGAGATAAAGGAAGAAACGTCTTTGCCTATACTTGGTGAAGAACGTCAAGTACCTTGCTTCACTACAATTCCAGTTGAAAAGTACCACGTAATCAACGATTTGGTTGTAGATCGTGGCCCAAGTCCCTACGTTTCTTTACTAGAATTATTTGGAGATGATAAACATTTAACTACAGTACAAGCCGACGGTTTAGCTATATCCACCCCAACAGGTAGTACTGCTTATTCGGTAAAGTATACGCTTTGATTCCAAGCATTTGTTCTATTTCATTAATCATTCATACGTTACCGATAGCTCTCAGCAGGTGGATCGCTTACTCATCCTGATATTCATGCAATCTTGATTACACCTATTTGCCCCCATACGTTATCATTTAGACCTACTTTAGTTCCTGATTCGATGGAATTACGTATATGCGTCCCATTCAACTCTAGAAATACCGCTTGGGTTAGTTTTGATGGGCGTGGAAGAGTTGAGTTGAAGCGTAAGTTACCCTTTAATTTGAGCCTATTTCTACGATATTCATTTTATATTTGTTATTTAGAGGGCGACCATGTAAAGGTGACAGCATCGAGATACCCATTAGCCACCGTTTGTAAAGAAGATCAAGCCACAGACTGGTTTAACTCTCTTCAAAATTGTCTTCATTGGAACAAACGGGAGCGTCAAAAGTCATTTGCTGTTGTAGAATCTCATCCTGTTCGCTCAAAGGGATCATCTTTGTCCAATCGCAGCAACAGCAGCCACCAGCTGTCTAGCCAACATATGGCTGGTTCCCCTCGCAACGGATTTACTCCAATCAATGGCAGCACCCATTCACCCCCACATCATAGAAACAGTCGTAAGTCGTCTTCATCGTCCTCTGTCACTTCTGGGTCGTCTGATGTTGGTCAAGATGAAGTCTTTGGTATGTTCTACGATGACGACTCTGGAAGCGACCGTTATAGACCTGGGGGAAACAATAATCGACGACGTAGCAGCACAGTTGACGATAATACTAGTATATCAAGTGTCAACTATGAGTCGGCTGATTCGTTTGAAAGCGATGAAGACTTTGATGATTATTCCCCTGATGGGTTTGTGGGTTGGACTGACGAAGAAATCATTAAATCTAGGTATATGGCAAGCATTTCAAAGGAGTTGGAGAAAGCTGCCAAAATTCAATAGTCTTCATGAGTTGATAAATTCCAATATTCGCCTTCAGTGCCAAAAATCTCAGAACATGTTATATTTTAAGTTGTATTGTGAAATAAAGAAATCAAATACCATTCTGCATGAATTGCTTCCCGTTGTGCCCTTGTTGATTCTTTTCTTTAAAAGAGGCTTCAAACCACAAGAGCTGCCTTTATTTTTGACGCCTATCTAGTTTGAATTGGCTGGATGAAATTGTATATTTAAGTGCTCCATTGAATGAGCGTGATATATTCATGGTAAGTTTTGACTGAGAAATGTATTCTTATCTGTACTGAGAGATATCATCTTTTGTACTTTTGAAGTAGTGCAAAATCAAGCTGGGGATTGCAACTTTGGATTAATTCATTGGACGAACGTCAAGTACATTTCTTCCACTCCGTAAACCACTTAATACTTCACGGTTGGCCCAGATGTTCTAAAGTTTCCATAGTTACTTTTACTACGTTTTTCCAGCTTCTTGCTTTCAACGTAAAAACGCGATACAGAATTAGCAGTTCGTATTATTGGTATTATGATTTACGTTGTTAGAGACTTGCGATTATAGATTTTCAAAGTTTTGTACCACCTATAAATTGCCATACACTATTTTCTCCTTTTATATCACTTAATTCCTTTTTTTCTTTTTTTTTGTTTTTTGTTCCGAGTGAGCAATGTTCAGTTCAAAGAAAAAAGAATACGCCAGTCAACCTTTACTTGACCACGATATAAGGAAAACAAGTAACAGAAACAACAGAGCTCGTCTCGTATTGACGGCCTCAGCTTTAGCTTTCTTTGGTACCACTTGTGTTTATCTTTCTAACCACCTTCCTGCTATTGTTTTAAGCAATGTCAACACTGAAAGCTTGCCATGGCAAGAAACAGCAAAGGTTGTATCTGCAGGCATTTCATTATCTTCTTTTGAATATGGCCTCAGTAAATGCCAAGACACAATTGATTTGAGCGAAAAGAAAACCAATACCACCCGTACAAGACACCGTAACCCTCGTCGTGCCCCTGAAGCAACCGACGTTCTTATCCGAAATGGTCACATCTGGCTTGGTGATCGCTATCTCGAAAGAGGAGATATCTATCTTAAAGATGGTTTGATTGCGGCAGTTGGAAAGGGACTGAAAGTGGATAATGTACGCGTCGTAAATGCCGGTGGACGTGTGGTTACACCTGGTATCGTCGATATGCATTCTCATATGGCAGTAGGCTCTCTCGGTGGATTAGCAGCTACTGAAGATACAAATGAAATGACTTCACCCACAACACCTTATGTAATGTTACCCTGTCATAATTAAAGAGATGTTCAAGTACTGAATTATTCTTTCTATTTTCAGGTACGCACTTTGGATGCTCTCAGTCCTAGTGATCCAGGTCTCAAAATAGTGGCCAGTGGTGGTGTCACTACAAGTTTGATTTTACCTGGTAGTGGCAATTTGATGGGCGGTGAAGCTTATCCTATCAAGCTGCGTCCTATAGCGACACTTTCAAACGAAGACATGCTTGTCGGCGCCGGTGTGACGGAGGAAGATCAGGAGGTTGTTTGGCGTTACATGAAAATGGCCTGTGGTGAAAACCCCAAGGGCTACTACGGAGCAGAGCTCAATAAAATGCCAATGACACGTAAGTAATGAGAATAATCGAATATCAAAGCATGAGAATAAACATTATTATCGTTAGGTCTTGGTGAAGCTTATCTATTCCGTAGAAATTTTGAAAAAGCTCAAAGTTTGATGAGAAAGCAAGATGATTGGTGTGATGCCGCCACTCGTATCAAGAAAACTTTTCCCACCCACGGTAAAGTGAACGAAGACACAGTAACTAGGCTTGCAGAAAGCTATCCAGAGGATTTGGAGATGGAAAGTCTTGTTGCGCTTTTAAGAAAGCAAGTCAATCTAAATATTCACTGTTACTTGCCTCATGATTTTGAAGCTATGGTCCGTCATTCTCTTGAATTTGACTTTGAAATTGCTGCTTTTCATCATGCTCTTAGTGCTTGGCAAGTACCAGAAATTATTAAACGCGCAAAAACCAACATCACCGTTGCCACCTTTGGAGGTAACGCACCTATAACGTTGATAACATAGTCGTAAACACTCATGCATCTCCTTGATTAAAATAGATATGTGGGGATACAAGGTAGAAAGTATATAAGTAGTACAAACAAACAAAGGCTAAAGAAATTTTTAGGCCGAAGCTTGGGATCAAAATGTCCACGCTCCTAAAATTCTTGATGCAGCAGGTATTCCTGTTGCCTTTAAGAGTGACCATCCAGTCATGAATGCAGTAAGTATATAAGCTCGGTTTAAGGCTTAGAATTCTGATTTATACTTGCTAATAGCGTGATTTGATGCATGAGTCTCAAAAAGCTTATCATTACGGGTTTGATGAACACAAGGCACTTCAAGCACTCACATCAGTGCCTGCAGAATCCTTAAGATTAGGTCATCGTATTGGCAGCATTGAAGTCGGAAAAGATGCAGATATTGTTATTTGGGAACGTCATCCTCTACGTTTAGGTGCTCGTCCCAAGCATGTCTTCATTGACGGTGCTGAAATGGACTTCAAAAAGTCATGGACAAAGACAATTACAGAACAAGAATTAGCTCTCGAGAAATTAATGCAAGCTGAGACGACAAAGGATTTCGATACTGAGGAAGAAAGACACTATTTACCTCCATTTTCTGAAAACACCATGCGTCTCGAGGATCATGGATTGGATAACCCAAGCTCTTTCCACGATGCTTGCGAGGAAGGCGTTGATTCATTTGTGTTAAGGAATATCAGTCAGATCTATTTGAATGCCAGCACGACTTTAGATGCTAAGGAAGAAGGTCAAGGATTATATATTGTTGTAAAGCAGGGTTTGGTTGCCTGCATTGGCACTGACTGTGATCGTGATCATGTCGAGTGGCCTGTGTCCAGTCCAGTATTCGAAATGGGTGGATCTGTCGTCATCCCCGTGAGTGTAGTTTTATATTCATTTCAACTAAAAATGGCTCTGACAATTTCTATAGGGTATTGTTTCAATGGGTGTCCCTCTTGGTTTGATTGAAATTCAATCCGAAGAGAGCACATCAGATGGAGTGGCTAAAAATGATCTCTCGGACGATGACCTCTACAAAAAGGTTGCTCGCGCAGTGGATGGCATTAAATTGAATACCGTACATCTCCAAAAGGCTTATAAAGCAGGTAAAGTGTGTTGTTGCTGTTGTTGCACGAACGTTCTTATTAATAATTGTCATATCTTAGGTGTCACAACGTCTGTTTCTCAGCCAATGTCTTCAGGTTTGCTCGCCGGTGTTTCCGTAGCTTTCCGTACGGGAGTTGAAAATACAGTATTGGATAGTGTAAATGCATTAGTAAAAGAAGAAGCCGCATTGAATTTTGTTATTCAACATTCAAGTTCGCAAACAATTTCACAACAAATTGCGAGCATTCGTGAATTATTGGTGGGTAATGTAAAGAAGGATCCTAGTCGTAATATATTTGCCCGCGCTGCTCGTGGTCAAATTCCTGTCGTTGTTCAAGTCGATGACAAAGACGAAATTGCTTCCATCTTGTCCATTAAGCAGGCTATTAGTCAAGAGTACAAGCATGATGTCAAATTTGTCATTTTGGGTGGTGGAGAATCTCACCTTGTTGCCGATCATTTAAGTCGCTTGGACGTGCCTGTTAATTGTCATATCTTAGGTGTCACAACGTCTGTTTCTCAGCCAATGTCTTCAGGTTTGCTCGCCGGTGTTTCCGTAGCTTTCCGTACGGGAGTTGAAAATACAGTATTGGATAGTGTAAATGCATTAGTAAAAGAAGAAGCCGCATTGAATTTTGTTATTCAACATTCAAGTTCGCAAACAATTTCACAACAAATTGCGAGCATTCGTGAATTATTGGTGGGTAATGTAAAGAAGGATCCTAGTCGTAATATATTTGCCCGCGCTGCTCGTGGTCAAATTCCTGTCGTTGTTCAAGTCGATGACAAAGACGAAATTGCTTCCATCTTGTCCATTAAGCAGGCTATTAGTCAAGAGTACAAGCATGATGTCAAATTTGTCATTTTGGGTGGTGGAGAATCTCACCTTGTTGCCGATCATTTAAGTCGCTTGGACGTGCCTGTTGTGTTGATGCCAGCACGTTGTTATCCCACCACATGGCAGTCTAAATCATGCTTGACAGGTCCCCCAGTTACTCCTAGCACAGTTTTGGACGTATTGTTGAAACATGGTGTCCGAGTAGCCTTAGGAAGTACTGATTTAGATAATGGTGATGCTCGTAACCTAATTTGGGAGGCTGGATGGAACCTTGCTCACAATCCTGACTTATCACCACAAGATGCTGTGGGCTTAGTTACTTGGAATCTTGCCGAGATTTTCGGCCTAATTGATCAGGACAGCTCTGAGAGTCTTGGTGTTTTGAAAAAGGGAGGTAGAGCAGATTTCGTTGCATACAATAGCGATCCGTTTGAATTCGGCGCTCGTGTACTGATGGTCAATGGAGGAGCTCATAGTGGACCTACATGTTTTCCCAAACAATTTTAAAAAAGCATAATAAAGTGAAAGATGTGTACGCTTGATTATTAACAACTTATTATTAAAGGAAAAACATAAGAGAAAAGTTGCAGTTGAAATTATTACAAAATCTTTACTTTAATAATAAGGTTTTGAGATCTATCACTGTATGTATAAAGTTAGTGTAGCAATCATTACGATGACGCTCAACGTGGAAGACCCTTAAATATACCACTGAATGTTGAAATGAGATACTGCTTTACTATACAACCACAACCATTTTTCACTTGAGTCAAATAATATGTCGAGAGATATGTGAAAGCCTCATAATTCAATATATCGATCCAAGTTTTTTTTTTTTTTTTTCGCATGTTGGACGTCAAAAACGATCATCCGAAAGATACGTAAGAGTCCGTCTTGTGTATAACTCCCGCAAAACAAAAAGTATAGTAAACGTTTTTGATGTTAGAAACTTATCACGTAGTAATAATTGGGACATGCATGCAAAGTAGATGGGTACAGGGTAAGTAGAAGACTAGAGTTTTTAAAATACATGGTATACATTTGTTAAAAGTATACGTTTAAATCCCTCTAGAGCGCATGATGGAAGGTAATGGTGCTATATAAATATTGAATTACCATATACATCAGTGGGAAAACTGTCACCCCACTGTTTTGATTGGTAAAGAAGTATTTAATGAAGTTGGAAAATGCGGGCAAAAGCTATAATCTTATTCATTGAAAATGGAAAGTTACACAATTGATAGTAACACTTCCATTTCATTTGTAGGAAGAATCAGTCCATTATGTATCAAAAGTTATCATTTCACATACGTTGCTTCTCTGTATATATCACACAAACTGCTAATGATCGATATAACTCTTTCTTTTCCGCTAGTTTCTCCACTATAAATTTCATGTCTATTAGTAGCCTATATATTTGAAATGCAGAGCGTCGGACGATATACAACGTTTTCTCGGTTTAGAGTAATTCTTCGGGACATTTAGGTTTCTGAGAACTCCGCCACCTTTTGAACAACAGCTTCCATTTGAAAATGCGGGGAAGTACGTCAAAGAGGTAGAATTGAGATGTCATCTTAATTGCTTGCACTTGCAGCCTTTATCTAGTGGATTTTTTTTTGGAATTTATTTGATCAAAAGAAGGAGAGAATTATGGTGGTACACACCCCAACTTAATTATTTAATCTACCAGTAGTGCCATGAATCAGAAACAAAAGCTAAAATAACAGCCGTGTGTGCAACCTTAAAGATAATTGATGCGTCCGCCATGTGGTTTTCTCTTTCATTTCAATTATTGGGAAATCATCGAACGACTTGAGCTATTTGCTTGTGATCCATGTGAAAAATAAAAATCGATGCTGTATTGTCCACGAATGACACACCTAAAATAAGTATATATCCATTTTACTCATAAAAGTGAGGCCCTGAAGTCGAGATTAAGGGTATCTCACCCCACATTATTCTTTAATTCTTAGATCTAATTGGTTTACGTTTATTCATGCTATGGCTAATCGTTTATTCGAACGTAATTTTCTTTTTTTTTTTCAAAAAAAAACTATGTGTTGATAAAGGAAGAGAACGACAATATAATTTGTTGCAGATTCAGGATTGGTATTTGATTTGAAATCAAGAGTAGGTTAAAGTGTAGAATCACATGAGGTCTTTCCATTTATTATGAGTGATATCCTAAAGCAAAAAAAAAAAAAAAAAAAAAACCGCGGGGAAGGGGGTACGCTCACTGTTCTTTCACATACAGGCGGCTTAAGCTTTCCTATAATCTTATCTTTGCCTAAAATAAGTATATATCCATTTTACTCATAAAAGTGAGGCCCTGAAGTCGAGATTAAGGGTATCTCACCCCACATTATTCTTTAATTCTTAGATCTAATTGGTTTACGTTTATTCATGCTATGGCTAATCGTTTATTCGAACGTAATTTTCTTTTTTTTTTTCAAAAAAAAATAATGTGTTGATAAAGGAAGAGAACGACAAACGTACACACTGCAGATTCAGGATTGGTATTTGATTTGAAATCAAGAGTAGGTTAAAGTGTAGAATCACATGAGGTCTTTCCATTTATTATGAGTGATATCCTAAAGCAAAAAAAAAAAAAACGCGGGGGAAGGGGGTCTTTGGCAAAAAGCGGCAAACGATGGGTAAATTTGAGCGAACGAATTTAAACTCAATAGTGAAATTGAGGGTTTGTCAGGGCAAATGTAAAAGTTTTTTTGAGTTACCCATGTGATGGTTCCTTGGTAAATCCAATGACAAAAGAGGGGTAAAGACGGTTATGTAGCATCTTTTTCAATTTTGTACATGAACAAAAAAAATTGATTTGTAAGATGAAAGTTATATTTTTTGAGTGTAAAAAGCTACACTAAAAGTTGTAAATAAGCGATATAGCAAAAGATCCAATGTGTGTATTCGTCCGAAAAAAGTGGGTAAAACTGATTATAAATAAAAAATACAGTGTGGCCATTCCGTGGAAAGTCCTCCAGGGGGAAAGGCAGAGTCTCTCTGGGAGGGACAACTGAAAGCAGCATAATCCACCCGAATCGAAAAAAAAAAACTGATATAAATAGTGAGTTAAAAAGTTTTTCTTTTTTACTTTTTCCATTTCCTTTACTTTTTCTCCCTTTTACAATTATTATAAAAATGAACAAAACTACCTCTCAAACAACATCAAATAGCGAATCTTACTTCACATCACAAAATAACAAAATACCTTCGATCCAAGAGACTACACCTTTATATGATTTACAAGAAGTTATTCAGCAGTATCAGTCACAACCAGAACTTTTAAAATTGATTTTAACAAGTAAAGTAGAAGAAGATAAACGCAGAGCAGAGGAAGCGAAACTTCGCGCTAAAGAACTCGATCTTTACCTTAAACATAATAATACTCCAAATTCACCGCCTACAACTCCTCGTTTAACAATCACTGATGTGATTGAAACCCCTAAGCAACAATCCTTAACATCACCAACTAATGGCGGTGGAAAAGTACTCTCTTTACCTAATAGAAAAAATAGTACTCGTGGTGCTCCTTACGTTATTTCAAATCAATTCCGCAGTTACCATTCATCTATTTCTTCTGAATCCTCTATATCATCTTTATCTGACGAAGATATGGACGAAGATGACACTGCAGACAACCATCAACAACGTCGTCACTCTGCTGCTGCTGCTATGCTGGCCATGGGAAATGCTGCTGTTCCTGAAACTTTAGAACAAAGGTAAATTTTAATTAAGTTAAAAATTTTCACCAAGAAAAAATCTGACGATAATTTCAAATTAGCAAAAAGGAGGAGGAGAGTGTGATTTCGAGTGCTTATCCATCACCTGTGGCGGATCATTACAGTGACGAACAAGAAGATTATTCAGTCAGCGGTAATAAGCCACGTCGTAGAAGAGAGATGCAAGCAATTACAAAAATTGTTGAAACAAGAGAATTCCCCTATGTTGATAATTACTTTTGGAAAAATAATGGTAATACAGTCCAAAAAAAGACAGGCTGCAAGAGCATCTACTACAAGTGCTCAAACAGTAATAAGGTAATTTTTTTTGGGAATATAACGGGATATGGCGGGGAGGAGAAGCGAGTTTGCCCGATTTATATCTGGTTTCTGACATATGAAATTCATGCTTGGGATTCACACGGAATTTAATTGGTTGATCTAGTTTCTCACTTTTTTTTTTCTCTCTCATTTAGGGATGTTCTGTCAATAAAACTGTTACTGCAAGACCAAATGGAGAATATCTAATCAAATACAGAGGTTGCCATTTGCCTGAATGTGGAAGAGTAGAAAGAATTCGTGATTTATAGACACTCTCCTTCTTACTCACCATTTCTTTTCGAAACAAAACTGTACTTTTATAAATAATATATATATATGATCTCCCATTATTGAAAAATAATGTTATACCACACACAACCTCTCTATGTTTCAAATTATTGATTAATAAAACTATTGTACTAATTTCTCAGTCTAGATGACTCACTGTTCTTTCACATACAGGCGGCTTAAGCTTTCCTATAATCTTATCTTTGTTCCATAAATGTCAATAGTTTTTTCGCACGATCATATTTTGGTACAACTTGAACGAATTCATTTGAAAGTCTCGGAGCATCACTCGCATGCATATTATACAAGATAAAAACAACAAAGTGGATACATTTTGCTTATAGGCTACATACTTATCTAAATAAAACAAAACTTTGTTTTTTGAAGTTGTTCATATTGGATGCGTTCCAATTTATATGTATTTAGACCGTAAACCGCTATTTGTATTTGAGTCTGTTATGGTAACGAGTGTAATCGCGTATTGCCGATGTATCGGTGCTAATAGTAGCATGTACATAGATATAGATTGTATTACATTCATGCCATTTATACATCTCAATTCCGAAGGCTTAGATCTCTCTACTGCTGCACCATTATCGACACTGGTGGCATTTAGAAATGCAGTAATTTTCATAAAAATTTTGTATCCCTCCCTTTGGTTAGTTTGCTAAAGGTCTAAAATTTAACCCGTTAACATTTCACATTGGTATGTATGCGAAATGTTCGCATTTTCAGGAACGCCTTTGTGTCAGCCTGCTATGAAGGTATACTCGGCGGCATTTTAGATCTTTCATTGCCTCGCTATGTATGGGTCGTAGAAGATAAGCAATTTAAGGGAATCTGTCGACCCCTTCCCACTAGAATGTGTTCATTTTGACATTCAGGATTTGATCCAGATACGTACCGTAAACCCCTTGGAATTTGTCTTTTTTCTATAAATTGCAAAAAAAGTTCTTTTCTTCCAAAAGTACCAATCCATCATCACTTTTATTAATTAAAAATATGAAAACATCCATCATCCTCTTACTAGCACTTGTAGTTGCCCTCGTTAGCTTCACCGAAGCAGCCACTGCATCTCGCAGCGATCCCACTCGTGTCAGAGCTAATGCTTTCCGTCAAAGAGGCAAAAACTTGAAGAAGAGACAGTTTGCGGATAACAGTCAACTTATTAATGTTGAGCAAAACGGTAATATTTTGGAACTCTTCTCTACAACTACCAACCTAGGAAGTCCTAGAGGCCGCACTAATAGCCCCAATAACGAAGGTGACAAGTAAGAGTTCTTATACTTGAACAGTATGAGAGAGAGCTAATTATTTATCTGTTTCAATAGTGGGAAAAGTTTAGTTAATGGCTTGACTAGTCTCTTCCAACCCAAGAATTTGATTAAAAGAGAAGAATAATCTTTTTTAAAACGATAGCATAAATATCATTACTTCTTAATTTCATAATAAACGCATACAATCATTATAATAATACAACTTATTATGTACATGTACCATCTGTGATAATAGGAAACGATTATATGTATATCTTTATAAATAGTAATTATAAATCAAAAGCAGCAGCAGCAGCAGTAATAGTAGTTTTCTCAAAAACTCTTTTGTACAAGGTTATAAAATTAAAAATGATGAGATAGTAATTGTATAGATAAAAATAAAAATAACGATTCTAAAGAGAAGGTGTGGGAATATAAGTAGAAGATGAAGTGGTGGGTGTAGTGTTCAAGGGTGATGGCTGTTGGTAATGATGATAATGCTTTTGATTAGTATTGTTCACAGGAGCGTATCTTTGTTGGGGATGATGATGATCACCACCTACTACCGCTGGTGATTGTTGCTGATAATGGAATGAATCATGGCTATCCATTCTACGAGGTACACTTGGTTGACCAGGTTGATGATATCTCATGTTCAACTGTTGAGGGAAATAATCAGAGGATGGATGGTTATTGGTATAAGGTAAAAATTGCTGTTGAGCGTAAATAGATGTGGGTGGGTGTTGGCGACCGTCTGTCACGGTGCCGTCAAATAGTTTGACCCCTTCTGCGTGAGCAGTGGCATTCGAATGCATACTTGCTTTGGAAGAGGCCGATGCGTGGTTTACTGCAGAGGGTCCGTTTGGATGCTTGTGTTTCACTGTTTGTTCAACTCGTTTGAAGAATTCTTTAGGAGAGATATCTACATCACTCAAGCTTAAGTTTGGATCCTGCAAAAATGCTTCCAAATCATCAGGAACCTATTAAAAATCAGTTAATATTGCTTTGTATGCTATTATTAGTGGTAGCTATATACCATGCAGAATTCCTCATACGACTCCAACAACACTTCGATCACACGAATGGAGGCAAATGAATCATCTTTCAGTGGATCCTTAGAGTTCGCTGTCAGAATATTGGGTGCGATCACTCGTGCCAAATTAGGAATGTCCATGCGACTTCCCACATCGGATGTAACATGAGAAAAAGATGCAACCCATCTAAAGAACACAAAAAGTACTTCCATTGTTGCTCTATTACAAACCGGCAACATGCAGCAAGTCAAGTGTAATGCTCTCTTACGTTCCAAGGGGTTCTCAATTTCTTAAAAAAAATAACTGTGAGCGTAATGAAGAAAAAAAAATTAACAAAATAATCTTACTTTCGGCGCAAATGAACAATGGATGTAACTTGTAAGTCAACAAAGGTTCTGGTAATTCACGCAGAAATTTTTTCAATAAAGCCGCTACTTGAATGACATTCTCTTGTGTCAAATCAACTTCATTTGGATTGCGGTCCATCATATCAGTCAACTCCTTTAATCTCCTGATATTGCCATTCTTACGGAATACACCCTCCACAGTCATATCCATTTGTCGCATCGCAGTAATGGAGTCATCGATAAAGGCGGCCAACTTTACAGGTGAATGACCCGATCCCAAATTAGATTCAACGCCGGTTCGCTCCGTTAGTAAGTCTAATGGGACACCAAATGTTCCTTCCTCTTTTGCTTTGGGCATATGGCTCTTTTTGTTTTTAAAAGGAAAGAATTTCCCCCAAATAGAGGACTTCTTTGTTTCTATTAAATTGAGTAACTCGCTGGAAGAGAATGTTGATTTGACGTATTGTTCCACTTGTACAACTGCAACGTAGCGGATAATCATATATTGTAATGCAGATAGCTCAGATAAATAAACTCGAGGTCGACCAGACGCTCCTGTTGTGATACGAATATTTTGTTGAGGGAGGTTGTTGCTCTGCTTCTTGGAAGAAACAGCTGCGGCTGCTAATTGCGGTAAATCATCCAAACCTACACTTCTTGTTGCTTTGTGACGGGTAACATTCCGTTGAGGTAGTTCACAGGGTGGTAATTCCGGTAAATCTTTATGTTGGCCTACGTTGGCACGCTGTAAACTGTCCATACGAGTGGGCGGCATTGTAGATTGGGGCTGAGTTCGAAGTGAAGAGGTAAGATTCGCATTACCGAGAATGGTAGAGCGTTTGTTGGCTGATTTAAACGACCGTGATACTTTTCTGTCCAGGTGAGTTGTGGATGATGAGACTACCTTCTTGGCATCCGTAATCTCTGTTGGGTAATAATCTAATCCTCTATCATCATTCATCATTGTGAGCTGCTTCTCTGCTGATGGTGAAAGCTGTAGATTGGAATTGGCATCTTTTAAGATAGTGGTGTTTGTAACAACTGTTGGTTTTAGTTTACTTGAGTAATCAACTGAAGAAAGTTGAGTATCTGTAACATGATAGATTAACATCCACAGAGGAAGAAGTAAGAAAAAAAAAGAGAAGGAAAAACGAAAGTTAAAATTAGAAGAAAGAAATAGAAAAAAAAGACCAAAATAAATATCGTACCTGTAATTTGTAACAAGTTACAAAGGCGGCTAAGTGCTACTCTCAATAGAAAGCTATATTGAGTAAGCTTTGAAATATATTCAAATGGAGTAGCTTCCCTTTTCGATACGCCAGCGCATTTGATACAATGAATTGTGCAAGAAGCTGAGTTGAAAACCGCCTCATTGTCTGAAATAGATAGTTGATGTCCGCATTGTCTGCACTTAAAACAAGGCAGATGCCATCGATAATCGCCATAGCGAATACATTGGTCTTCGATGGTATTTCTGCATACGTGGCAGAAATCTGTATTCTTTGGTTTGATTAAACGTTGACAATCTCGACTATGTCTTTCCTTTCCGGGAATTTCCATTAATTTGGCAAGCAAACGAGACACCACGACAGGCTTACCAACAGCAATTTCCTATTAATAGTAAATTTACGTTAGTTTATATAAATTGGGACATAAAAAAATAACAACGGTACCAAACGTAAAGCAGAAGTCAAAGCCAATCGAATAAGAATTTTTAAGTAATGAGCTAAACCAGTAACTAAAGATAATAATTCTTGTGTGATGCCTAATCTTTTCATTTCCATGTCTCCCGTTCTTGATAGTAAGGAAAAGAAGTTGATGATTTTTTTACATAGCATTTTAGCTTCTCGCGTATATTTAAATTCTATTGGATGGTTTACGCATTAATTTCCTTAAATCTCTTATTCTATGCACGCATCCCATTTTTTTACCTGGTTGATTATATTCCTGATATGTACGATGAATTGTATCTATACCCGCGAACAATGCCTCCACATGTACCAAGAAGCGTTCAGACAAACAAATACTCTCAATATAGGCACCATTTGAAACATGTAGCAACATTTCTGAGATACAAACAGCAGATGATTCTATTCATTCACATATTTTAGTGAGTCCTTTTCTCTCTCTCGCTCTTTTCTGTACGCTGTGGAAATACCTTCAAATGCTGATAGGACCGACCAAATGCTAACCACCTTTTCTTCCATTTCACGCTGTAACTTGATCAACTCCAATGGATTTTGGGGCCTGAGTTCTATTGCTATTGTATAAATAATGTGACATTAATAATTTTTAAAAATTAAGTTACATACCACGAGTTGAAATGGGGTCATTTTCCTTATTGTTTGTAGGGTGAGCAATTCTGACACTCCAAAACTAGAATATTAAATTACTTAGAAATTAAGTTACACTAGGTTTTCAAATGCTTTTCACTCTTTACCTTTTGAATCATGTAGCACTCTGGATGCCAATGATCCACAATATCATTTCTTTCAATTTCAACATATTGTTTCAAGATAGACATGTCACAACCAGCACAGGAAACAGCAAATCGAGTTGAATAGTGAAAGTGACAGTATACTTTTGACTCATGTTCATAGTATGAGTCTTCGGGACCAAATACAGTGGAGCAATCATTACAAGTAAAATGATTTGTATGGTACTTTTTATCAAGTGCTATAATGTAAGTGCCTCTCAGAGGTTCCTCACATTGTGCACAAACAAGACCGAGTCTTTTAAAATAATCTTTTTCGCATAGAGGTTGGCCTACTTCCGTGGGGTGAGGCAGGTATCTTGAAGCGACAGGAGCATTGCAATCCTAATACAGTTATTAATATACGATCGAGCTCTCAATGACTGCTTTTATATGTATATGTATATGTACCCAACAAGTAAAACATTCAGGATGGAATGCACCGTCTAATGCCCTTACTAGTTGAACACCCAAAGGTTGAGCGCACTTTGAGCAAGTGAGGGCATGCTTTTGTGTAGTTGCTATAGTTGTATTTGTGGTAGGCAAGTCTTGACTCATCTTAGTGGTGGTAATGGTGTATGTGTCAAGATGAGAGGATCTGAAGTTGTTTTCGTGTAATTTATATTTATTGATATCTGAGTCTTATGCTGATTGAATTACTTTCTACTTCATATATCAATTATGTTATATGTACAATGAAAATTTACACTAAAAGCGACCAAAAAAACAACAAAGAAAAAGAAAGGAAAGGGGGGAAGAAAAGGGGAAAATATTCAATACAGAAAAGCTGGCAAGAAAAAAAAATGATAATAAAAGGAACGCAGGTTACCCAAATTTGTATCATCAACTCATGTGTATAAATAGGAAGCGGATCTTATAATGTGTTTATTATTTGTTGCTTATTTACCCTTCAAGCACTACTTGAGCAATAGCATAATCTCCATCATGCGATAGTGATACATGAGTATTTAAAATACCATATAGTTTACCGTTTACAATATCTAAATCTGGTTTATCTAAATATAATATATATTATTAGTGAAGTTTTATTTATAACAATCCCAAGTTCCAGCTACATACTCAACCTCTTTATCACTGACACCTGTTTCCATTCAAGCTTATGTCTTGGGTATAAAGCTTTATAAACTGCCTCCTTAATACACCACCTATCAATTATAGAATATAAATTACAATTTAAATAGATATTATAGCTCATGTTTCTATAAATACCTTGAGCCCAAGTAAATAAGTTGTTTCTCTGGCTCAATCAATTCAGTTGGAAATCTTGATCTGAATTCCTTCATTTCACTTTCACTTAGGATCCGTTTCGCTAATTTATCATGACCTCTTCTCGATATTAAAGCTGCAATACGTGGTAAATGTACAATATCAACTCCTATTCCCAGTATCATAAACTTATTGTATATAAAAGTATATCCACCACCACTCAATTCAACTAAACCGCTCCTCGTTTCTGATTTTTCCTTAAACCCACCAAGCGCCCCAGTCACGTCGTAATTATAAAACTTTACAACGCCGCAAGCCTAAAATTTGCACTAGAAAAGAAAAACCCTGTATTTTTTCAGGTACCGTTGCTCAAACCGTAGATCTGACTGAAAACCCAGATCGCGGTCTGGTGCAACGAAGCAATTTATAGCTTGTCTACTATATTTATTTTTAAATCTTTTATTTATAACGTGGACGTTTTGAAGAAGATTCCTGTTGTTAATATCATTAGTAATAGCAAATTCGTATTTTACTCGAGGAAATTATTGTATAGGCAAGAAATATAAAAATGCACGAGGAAAATGATGGAAAAAAGCTGGTAATAAATTCTGTGATCCAAAAACGGTTGATTTTGCTTAAAAAGATAATAATCGTACATCGTTTGTGTTATGACAATATCCTAATGTATGGTCTCGCATAAGGCACCGAAAGTAAGATCGTAGGACTTGATTTGAATTGTTCCTTAACGTATACATAGTCGATGTCTAGCACTGAGAAACTACGTAAATATCTGGTGCATCATGGCCTGAGACTATTATATCACTATTAAAGTGTTAAAAGGAATCAAGCTTTTCCAAAAACAAATATTCAAACATGTACGAAAACGTTAAAAGTGCATACTATATATACAATCATAACATAATTCAAACATTTAATCAGCGATTCTTCACACACTGAGGTCAATACAGCAACGAAACGAATCAACAGTCCCTATTCAAATATTAATCTATTTGTCTCACTTACCTGACGGAAAGTGCCTCTTTTGAACACGAACGTATCATACATAACACAAATCAAGGGCACTTTGTAAAGTTGGTCGTATCATTATTTGCTTTATCTTTCGACAAGTAACAACAACAAGAAGTACCCTTTTTTTGGTAATGAAAAATATGATGCGTTTTATTACATATTCATTCCTATAAATTTTGTGGCAAGTGGGAACGTAGTGACGAGTTGCACAGTGATAATAAATAATAGATGTTAAAAGTATCACACTCGAACCCTAATGAGCAAAAAATTACTATGAGTATTGCCTCACAGTATGTACATAAATGAAGACAAATATGCACGCTTACCGCATGCCAGTATATCAAATGTTACTGGGAAGTGTACGATGATATTAACTCACGATTTAAGAGAATTTGTCAATTGAGACCTGAAAGAGTTCGTCGGTAGCGTCACTATTGGGGAATTCGACTTGAATAACCAAAAAGTCCATCTCCCTTTGCTTTATCATGGCACTGTATTTGATATCAGGCTCAGTCAGACTATCGCCTTTCAATTTGGTAAGATGATTGTGGCCAAGACAAGTAAAAGAACTCAAGCCTATGATGTTTTTTCATTTTTTCATTAAAAATAAAAATACGAAATAGATAAAGTATTTATTGTTGCCATGCAGGGAGGACATACTTATACAGCAATCAATTAAACGTTTGTTGCCCTCCCCCCCCCAAAAGCAATTGGTAACCTTTTATCGGTCCTCCTCAAAATACTTTTTTTAAGCAAACCACGTTGTCCTTAAGCGACTAGGTCTTTATTCCTTTGAGCGATATACCAGAATTGACTACTTCGCGGTGTCGTTGATAAGAAGTTTATTACATACGTACTTGCTCGGGCAAAATCTTACAGCTTGCAAATATACACCCACGGGCCTACCACAGATATTAATTAATAAACTCAGAATCCTATCATTCCATACAACATTTTTAAAACTGTCAAGCTGGAGGGAATACACATTTAATGTCGTGTAACGTATTATTTTATTTTAATTTTTTAAGATCTTGCAATGAATTGAGGTTCAATACGCGCATAGAAACATGAATCACATACACGAGACCATTCGCCACGTTCTTCACCGTTGTTTATAAAGAGGGGAAGGCAATTGGAGCTATGTGTTTGACAAAAGATATGCCCACAACTGAAAAAAGGTAAGAAATTAGAAAAAACTCCAGGAATACTACTTTATGCCAATAGGTGCAAAAATTAATCTTACCTTCTGCAATGGTGTCTACGATGGAAAGCACCGAACTCAACAGAGCAATATTTCGTATGGGTTTCTCCTCTGACAGAGAACGAGCAACGATTGGTTTCCTCATCTTTATCCCAACTTTTTGAAGTTGCAAAAGCAGTTAATCTGTTTTCACGAGTCAGATGAATCAAGTATTTATGGCAGATGACAGTATCTTCTTGGTGAAGGCGGTAATACTTTTGAAGGTTCTAATAGATAGATGAGCGTTTACCAGGGACGTTCCAAAATATCAATCATCACTTCATTTTTTACCTTGGGAAGTAACCCCGGTTCTGTAGTGACACAAACTCCAGAAATCACTACGTTTTTTGTGTAACCGAGTGCATCGAAATCTTGCTCTTCAATATTTCCTGTTCCGACTACTGTGCCAAACCATTGACTCATGTTCCATTTAAACTTTGTAATGCTGAATTCTACTTTTGTTTGCCAAGTAGTAATGGGCAAAGATGTACTTTCTATGGTTGGTTCTTTGATAGTTTGAGTGGTGATTGCATTAGGAGTTGTAGTGGTTGTAGTGGTGATAGTAATGGGAACAGTAGTGAGCATCAAAAACGCTTCAAATCTTTTTAATAATTCCATTTGGGTTTCGAGAATGTTTGTTTCATCTATTTGGTTGTTGCTGATAAGTGCTGCAGAGGAGGGTAGTGATGCTGAGTCTCTATTAATAAATTCCAATAGTCGCTTTTGTTGATTTAATAACTCGTTCCATCTATCTTCATTGATTACGTTGATTTTGCTGCCATTGCTATTATCGCTGATTCTACGTTGTCTTTTTTGATTGTTATGAATCATTACAACAGCCTTTTCCTTTTCTACTTGATCTTCATGTTCTTCTTTTTCTTCAGCTTTTAATTGACCAGTTTTTAAGGAAAGATCTTGTAAAATAGACTTTTTTCTTTCTCCTATTCTCTGTGTAGTAGGGATGGGTGATGTAGGACTGTGCGACCTAGTCGTAGTAAGTTTAAATGTAGCACTATTGTTCTCGTTCATTGTTGCCGCTGTTGTCTTACTATCTCCTTCTGTACTGGAAGAAGAAACAGCAGATTTACTTTTTGTCATGTGGGCGGTTGCAGTTGGTGCTATTCCTCCTAAAGCCACTGCTGATGCCGCTGTTGTAGATGAGGCTGAAATGGAAGATCGTCTACTATTATTAGTGCTGTTGCTTGCAGACGACTTCAGATGCGCTGCGCTTTCAGTACTTGAGGTCACTTTAACGTTACGATTGCATGCAGCGCAAATAGGACGTCGCATGTAGCCTGGTAAGTCATCATCAGAACCGCCACTGTGGTTGTGATGAAGATAGTGATGATGGTGGTGATGATGATGATGGGTCGCCGTTTGTTGTTGATCAGGGCCTGATGTTATACGGATATTCAAAACCTTATTTTGTATTTATGTCATACGTCAGCATTGTATTACAATAAATAGAAGAATAAATAGTGTACAAATAATACTTACTTCTTCTTCATCATCAGGAGGAGGAGTTTCAAGGGGAATATTATGTGTTTGTTGATTATTTTCTAATGAAGCTGCATGGGGAGATGCATTATCGTCGTATTTAAAAAAATCAGGCTCAGTAGTAGCAGCATTCGATGTCTTTTTAGAAAGAGATGAGTGTACTCTGGTGCTATTCGAAGATGATGCAGAACTGCTACTTGATGTTAATGCAGTTGGGGAGGAAGATAATTTAATTGAAGTGGTATCACCCTGTTCAGTAGTAGTGGTAGCCTTTTTAGTAGTAGCAAGCGGATGGGATGATGGAATATTAGTGGACTGATCTAAAGATTGTTGTTGTTCTTCTTGTTGCTTCTTCAAAGTGTCGGGTGATAATTGTGATGGTGATGGAGTTTTTCTATCTACATTATGAACAGGTGTAAAAGGTGACCAAGAACTTCTTCTTTTAGATAATACAGATAGATTGTCAGCACTACTGCCTGTTACTAATAATCGACTCGTATCCATATTTGTTAATGACTGTTTTCTATTTCTAACGGAAAACCTTCTTTGGGATATGTTACTATGATTATCTGTATTAGCTGTATTTATTGTTGGGCCCATGATAGGATTAGAACGAACTGCTTTAGCCATACTAGATGCCGTTCCTCTAGTAATTGACTGTTGGCGGGAGACAGGCTTTCGAGGCATAGGAGGTGATGGCGGTAAAGCTCCGTTATTGCCCTCTGAAACAGGTGTTATAATTGATTTGTGTTGCGAAGAAGGGGAAGATGTTGGTGTGGGTGGAAGTGAGGAATTCATTAATTCACTACTTCTTCTCTGTTGTAAGATTGCTGTACTTGTGCCTTCCATTTTTCTTTATTTTAGTAAATAGTTACAAGGAAATATAATATATGAGGGAGATGGTGAATATTTGATAAAGATAGTGAGAAGAAGGAAGGAAGATAAGTAGAATTGTCGTAAGGGAATATTTATGAAGTGAATTGTGCGTATTTACAAATCAAGTAAAAGGTACACGAAGTACATACGTTGTATTACACAAACTTCACCTGTCTTTTTATATTTTTAATGCACCCATTACGTACAAAACCCTATCTCTTCCCCTGAATTGTTATATACTTTTTTTTTCTTGTAATACAAATCTCCTTTTGAAAAATATAAAACGTTGCTTTTCCCCTTTGCAATGCGTTAGAAGTGGGAAAAGAGTCGGTATTCATTCCGTCATTTTGTTTATTCTAATGATTTGGGCGTAAAAATATTGCTGCTGTATGGAATACATATGTTTAAAACAAAATAAAAAAGCTTAATGTGATAATCAATAAAACACCTAAAAAAGTAAATGTATGCACATATTCATGTATACGACAAACAAGTACAAGATGTTAGCTTTCACTCTTACTATTGAACGAAAAATGCGTTTTACCAACAGGAAAATTCCAACACTGCAAAAGAGATGTTTGCTCTTCTAAAGACTGTTGAACTTTTACTTGCAAATATTCTAAGCGAGTGCTGAAATTCATTTTAGTCCTGTACTTTTCAATTTTTCGCACCAGCTTTCTGTGATGACGATATGCTTGTTTTAAGAGATAGCTGCTTTTACTGAGGGGTGATGAGGAATAGTGATGGTTGTTAAATATCACGGTCTCTATTAAACTTGATTTTGTCCTAGTTTTCCTCTTGTTAATATTACTATGATCATCATCCTCACCATCGAACTTGCAAGAGTCAGAGGTAGACAATGACAGTCTCTACATGGGTACAAATGGAGTAAGTGCCATGTATTTATATAATTTCATCCGAATAATCATATGTACACGCACATTTAATTTCTGGTTTAATTTCAATATCTTTTGTTTGTATTCATGTATAGTGATTCGGCTTTCGTTAATCTTTTCCATGAAATGTTCAATGCTCAGTTGTTGAGCCTGTATATTTTTCGCTAATTGATCCATCAAAAATTCGTGAGAGCTAACAATGACTCAACGTAAGTTTAGCAATTCTTACAATCCCCTTATTATAACAGTGACTTACAGAATATCTCTTGATTTGGTGGAATTATCTTTTGAACCTGTAATGCATGTCCAATCTGCAGGTATTACAAAATTCATCATCCGATGCCTGATATTCATTCTTTCTTCTTGAGTTTCTTGTTGTTGTTCGTTGACTACCAATTGGAGCTGAACCCTCCTCTTCCTATATCGTATTTTATTATGTTGATTTGATATTGAAGATATCAACTTACGTCTACGCTCGTTCATTTTACTCGTTGAGTTTTTAAAAGAGCTCGAGGACATCGAAGACGAATCTTGATCATGCTTAGATATAATGTTTTTTCTCCTCTTTAAGAATCGTATTTTTTGTTGTTGAACGTTATTCATCAACGTAATTTCAGATTCTTCTTCATCCTCTTCCTCTTCTTCAGAATTAGAGATAGAGGAGAAACTGAGAAGTGGTCCATGGTAGTAGTCTTGGTGGTATTCCTTTATTTTACTAAAAAATTTGCTCTGCTGGACCACTATGATTAAAATTTAGTGCAGGAACATTTGCCATATTATTTTTTTGCCATAGTCGCTTACTTTCGGAATAATTGTTTCTTGAGTAGATGAATTTTAGTTTACTGACTTGTTGCGATTGTTCTAAGCAGGGTTGTTCATTTGACTCATTTTCAGCTAATCTGAAATGAGCGAGCTGTGCAGGATTGTCACCATTGAGATTGTCCACTTGTGGAGCCTGTTTTTTCATTTTCTTCACTCTGTCCACTATTTTTTCTTTTGCTACATCTACTTTATTTCTTTTTTTGAAGTGTTCACTGTGAGGCACGGTGGCGTTATACTGAAACTGCTTTAAATCAGTATCTTCTTTAATCATCATTGTCAAAGCACAGATCAAGTCGGAGTTTTATGAGAAGAAGAAGAGAGAGGGGATGGAAAATGGTGAAGTGTTCAGTTAGAGCCCCCTTTGAAGTCAACTATCTTGAAAATCGCCATATTTTGCAATGAAAATTTTTGTATATATTCCAGCCATAATTGCACCTTCCCATGTATTCACCCTACCTAAAAGGCGTACAGCCTTATGAGTGTAACCTTAAAAGAGACGAAGCTACATACACTGTTGACAGGAGTATATTTGCATGATTTCAAACCAGGGTGCACTTGCCACCTTGCCTTGCTGAATGCATTTATCATTCGCCCACATTTTACCTCACACCCATATAAAGTATGATCGATTCTTCAAATTGGATTCAGATTTCACTTTTGCTCCATCCTTTTCGGTTTCAATATTATGAATGGAAAAAACTGAATACGTTATAAAACATTAACGGAAGTATAGGTGGTTTTAATTTGCATGTGGTTGTATAATCTATCATAAAACTAATAGACTATTTAAGTGTATTTTCTGATAATTTATATGTTCTTTGATGGACTGGAACCCTCTTGGGGTTTCCGTAAGCCCCCTTGAAGACTTTTTTAACGCTGTAGTTGATACGTATGTATTATGCCTATTGATGCTGCTGAGAGAGAAAAAGAGAAAGGGAGAACAGGCGAGTATGCTTTACGTTACTATTCTTCAAAATGGAAAAGCAATTATACGCCCAAAAGAGTAAAAACAGGAGTACCGAAGGGAAACCGGTGGTGACGCTTCATATCAATTTTGATGTGAAAATCAAAATGATGAAAGAGACTTCCATCAAGTTGAACCACACTAAAATTATGAAAATAAACGACAAAGTGGAGTCTTATGTATTAAAACTAAAATTACGTACTCAACTCAATAGATCTATAAGCCTTCCCAAACGCCTTTGACTTCTTAAAAATCTCCCCACTGAAGACTTATACAACTTGTTAGATCGACTTGGACCAACCAGTGTTCCAAAGAAGACAACGTACATAATTCTTTTCACACATATGACTAGCCCTTAATGGCTTTAAGACAAACTACAAAAACAATAGATAACCTTTTCGTAGACCACTCGATTTCATTTTAGATATTTTGGTGCCGCCTATAACGTCAGTATATTTCGAAGTAAGACATGATAATTGATGCCACGACTCCTGTTATAAATATTAGTTTGAATTATGTGTGAAAGGACCAATAAATACGTACTGCAAAGTATATAGCTCGGAGGAAAAAAAAGCGTCTGAAGATGTATCAGGGTACATAGTAAACGAACAAGCGAGAATGTGATTATCGGATTTTGTGGGTAATAAAATAATAATTTATAAAACCAAGTAATAGTAATGCATATTGTCATGAAAAAGCAAATATGCCATGCTGCACAAGAAAGAAAATACGTTCAGTAAAGCTATGTATTGAAATACAGCAGCAAGACATCGAAGATGGAATTGTAAAACAAATATGTATCTGCTTCATTAGAAACATTGTACAAGAAAAAATCTACCGCTGCCATAATGCGAATGATGAACCGACTGTGCTTACATACAGTGAGAAACACTGGAAGCGTGTCCTTTCTGTAGATGAAAAAAATCTCAAGGAGCTGGGGGTGGGTGCATCCAGTTGCTGAATATTTTTGAACATATTTTTTCGATGTATGTTCAAGGTTATACAACTACCGAAACCTCGTTAATAAAATGAGTCAAACCAACACAGGAGCTTTAAAACAGGTCAAATCAAACTAGGAACATTAATAAGCACACTTTTGAAGCAGGTGTATGTGCAAAGTCCACACAGTTTATCGCTCTTGTAGAATGAGAACATAAAATCTCTAAATCCAGGAACACTAAAAAACTTTAAATTTGACTTGCCAATCAAAGGACGCGAACATATAAAAAATACTTTTTGAACTCTCATTTCTTTGTTCTTTTACCATATTGCTCAAAACTTTATATTTTTCTCTGATATCGCTAGAAGTTGCTATTTTACTTGGAACAAAGATCAGCTTTCTTCTGATTGAAGTCATTTCGGATGTTGAACATCTCGCGCTTGTAAATGAAGAGGTTTTTTCTGCTGTCGACAGTAAATGTTTATTCCTGAAAAAAACATTTCCATTTATAGAATTTCGCTAGTCGAGAAGAATATGGTACATTTGACATTCCAGATGAGCTGTTGGGTAAATCCAACTGTCCCAACAGCTAATGGAGCACGACTTCAATCTTCACGGGAGTTAGTATTATTACCGTTGTATGCGAGAAAATTCAAAGTAAGAAAGAACCTAAAGTGCTTAACAAGAAGTGATAAAATACTAATTTATCCTCCTTTTACTACAGCCTTGGCACTAGTTTCTAGATCTTGACAACCACTCAAACTGAATAGTACAAAGGTTGCAAGACAAGTACGTAATAGTTTTCATGAAAATGAAATGCTTGGTTACTACATCGGTGGTTTTCTTTATCCTGCAATAGGGTAAAGATGGCTATCATTATACGAGTATGATTTTGCTAAATGATGCTGGCGCTGAAAGTTGTCGAGACTAAAAATCTTGGTTATGATAGATGGTGAAGGTTGTGAAAGATTTTGAATCGATCAAAGTCACTTTTTTGTAAACGGTGCATACTATCAACATGTCTCAAAACATCAGCAACAATGAATGCTTTTGCATAGCCCCAGTAGTAAAATTGAAGTCAAATAGCTTGTCTTTGCCACCTAGAGCGTGGTGACAACCTTTTGATGCAAGGTTAAAAGCTTCGTCCACAACACATAAGTACAAGTTGTGCTCTTGGTAATTACTGGTTTGAAAATCAAATAGAAGTATGTGCGGTGATAAACTCATGAAACTGAAACAGGTAAGATAAACTACATTTGATCCACAAAGTTGTATTAACCTCTTCTTTCACTGATTACCGTAGGATTCTGTCTTATTACATCAGACAGTGGCGGTGTCTTTGGTGACGAGTCAGAGAAATCCTCTTTTGTGATCCCCCAAGCCAATATTCGCAATGACATCAAAAGGTGCCCTAATTGCTCCATCGAGAACAACTTAGACCTCGACCTTCAAGAGAATAAATTCCCTAGTTTTGTGTATGAGTATTACTGGTACTTGTGTCAAGAATGCGCAATGCTTTGCTTTGAATTTATTCGTTGATGAAAAGAGTTCTCCTCGCTGCACCCACTTACCAATTTCTATGGCAGAAGAAAAGTTGAAATTGATAGTTGGTGTCAAGTCGGATCATATTCCTTGCACCGACAATGGATCCATATCACTATCGACAATACCTTCGTATTACAACACGTTTACCAAAGACGTGTGCCCATTATACCAGGGCCAGCCAATATCATGGTACCCCAACATGGATATTGGGCGCTATGGTCATAGTGGCCGCTTAAACGTAAGCATGATATTGATCTTGTAATTTTTTTTTTTTGTATTTTAAGCGATAAATTCTTTTTTTTTTTGTTGCATTTTAGTTGAATGTGTTCTTCCCTCTCTTGGAAAGCGAGAATAGTGGCAAGATATACTCCATTCCAATGGACAAGATGGAGTTTTTTTTTAACAATATTTTATTACCAGCCATGCAAGAGGCTGCAGCCGCCGCAAGCAATGCCGAACACTTGATACCATTATCAGTCCAGAACGAAAAGTTCAAGAGACGTAATGTTATGGGGCAGTTCAAAACGTCTGGTACTTACGTACACGAAGAGATATTAGGCCCATTTGTCCAAAACATGAATCAAATCATTGCTAATCACCATCAAAATGAGGACTACCGATGTTTTGGAGAATTTTTCTTCTATTCCTTTGCTTTCGGAACGAAAGTCATTTTCCATGCTCAAGATGAATTTTTTTTTTTTGATTTTAAGCGATAAATCTTTTTTTTTTAGTTGCATTTTAGTTGAATGTGTTCTTCCCTCTCTTGGAAAGCGAGAATAGTGGCAAGATATACTCCATTCCAATGGACAAGATGGAGTTTTTTTTTAACAATATTTTATTACCAGCCATGCAAGAGGCTGCAGCCGCCGCAAGCAATGCCGAACACTTGATACCATTATCAGTCCAGAACGAAAAGTTCAAGAGACGTAATGTTATGGGGCAGTTCAAAACGTCTGGTACTTACGTACACGAAGAGATATTAGGCCCATTTGTCCAAAACATGAATCAAATCATTGCTAATCACCATCAAAATGAGGACTACCGATGTTTTGGAGAATTTTTCTTCTATTCCTTTGCTTTCGGAACGAAAGTCATTTTCCATGCTCAAGATGTTAACAGTGATGTGGATTTTGATGCTGCGTTCACCAATGCTTTATCAGATATCAATTGAAGCAGGATAAACTTGCACAAAGATGTTGTCTTTGACTTTGCAGTCAATATTGCAAGGCCCCCACTGCTGCAGGGGAAGAGTTTACCGGCCTCTGGACGGCAGTAGATACAACACGCCAAGGAAGTCGCTCTTGGAGCAAAAGTTTTGGCGCCCTTCGCAGCCGCTTGTTGATGCAAGGGGGCTTTCTCAACACGACAACCGTGCCCAACAACCAATACCGCCACGGCATGTTTGCTCTCTTCCGAAGCATCGGCGGCTTCAGATACAATCCTCTTGCTACGGAGATATTAACCACTAACGAAGATGGTAGCGGCGGTGGTCAAGCTCCCCTCCACTTTTAAGTATGCAGGCATACCACACCATCAAGTCTCCTTTCTACACCTCGGAAAAGGGTAGGTACAGAATGACGAAGGATATCTTGATGGAAGACTTGGCCACGGACCCTGATGCAGGTTTCAAGAGAATGGTAGGTGGTAATAAATGCCGTGACTAAAAGATAAAGATTTACTAAAGTAATGGAACAGGAGGAGTACCTCAACATCTGTAACGATATGCTCAATAAGAGATATCCTCTTCGATACGAGCTGTCTTTTAGATATCTCAATGGCAGAGAATTTGTCTGCAATAGGTTGGAGGAAATCAACAGGTAGGCTGATGCATTGGAAATACCAAAATTGCTCTCTGTGTACTCATGCAAATGTTATAATAGATATGTAATCAGCAATCAAACGCACGATCCAATGTTTGTATTCTATCCGACGCGTGTTGTTGTTGATTTTTATATGAAGAAAATAAAAACAATGATCTTGACCACAAAATGCTTAATACTCATCTAATGTTACCTTTTTTAAACACTTGTCAAATTTGGCCATTTAAAATCTTGCGACACAAGACGAACTGCATAATCTGGCTTAGCAATTGGAGGAAATCCAGTTTTCCCGCAGCAAATTGTGGCTGTCCTCATGCATTAGTGGAATTTATAATTCAGGAAATGCTGGGAATCAAATTAGTTTCTTTTCTCTCTCTCCCCAAAGTTTAATTTTTTGATGGCTAAAAGGAAAGTCAGTTGTTTACCTTGCCGAGTCAAGAAAGTCAAATGTGATGGTGAAAAACCATGTCAAAGATGTGTTTCTCGAGATACCAATTGTGTGTATCAGAAACCTGGCGCTGTAGGAAGACCTCCGAAAAATGCTGTTGTGAATAAGCTTGTATTATCCAAAAATAGCCAGTCTTCAACAAGTAATTCCAGTACGTTTTGTCGAGAATTCATATTTGAAAACATCTCCATTTCACCCATCATGGCACCACAACGATTTTTGCATGACTCGAATGAATATGGTTTAAGTCACTATATTAATACGTTATTTTCGAATTATTTCAAGAAATCGACCCGCTTAGATAATCATATTAAGAGTAAAATGGTAACGACTACCAACATTCGCGAGGGTGACTACAACTTTGTTTCGCCTAAAGTAAAAGTATACGACTTGACTCACTTTTTTACTTGGATGGGTGCCGACATTGCCAACATTCTTATGCGTAGAATGTCGAAATTGAAATTAACATTTTACTGCGATCTAGAGTTCAGCACTGTTGCCTTGGCATACGATTGTACGACAACCTTTTTCGAGACTCCGGCAGAAAATAGCTTGGTGATGAACCCTCTTAACTCCCTTCCGCCACAGCAAGCTGTACGCTTGATTGAATTATTCTTCTGCATACACCCCTATTCTTTATTGCTGAACAAGACGATGCTTTTACAATCATATTGGACCGATAAGACTGATCCGCTTCTATTAAGTGTGGTTTACGGAACAACAATATTTAAATCACAATTGTTGGACGGCAAACCTTTGGAATTATGGGACGCTTTAAATAAGAAGAAGAGGAATCCTTTCCTAGACTATGCTCATCTACTACTATCAAAAGCTTCGCCAGAAGTTACACCAAGCAAATATCAAGCTATCGTTTTACTAGCATTGTTTGAGGTCACATTTGGCTACCCTAAAAGAGGAATGTCCTTATTTGGTTTATCATTCATGTTTGCAGCGAGATTAGGTTTATTCGATAACACGCTGCCGCCAGGCTTAAGTGAGGTAGAAAGGGAATTACTGTTGATGACATTTTGGTCAGCATTTGAGTACACAATACGTGGATGTGTAGAATGTAAGCTATTTACGTTTTGCAAGTTGAAACGAGCGAGTGATGACTAATGTGTTTCATACTTTCTTATAGTAGAACAAATTCCTCGAAACGCCCTTGCACATCATGGACACCCTTATCCGCCACCAAATATCAAAATGTCAAAATCGTACCAATACGACATAGAGAACAACAACCCACGCTTATTCAAATCTTATTACTTTCTTGTCGAGACTTTCTACATCAAGGCAGTTGTTTCAATATTCAGCTGTAAACTGATGCTTCAACTACCACCACCCAAGCAAGAAGTGATACCTCGTCTGCCGAACTACTACCTTGGCAAGCCACACCCAAGCAGGGCTTTCGCACCAGAGCCTCCACGAGCGAAAGATTTCAATGTTGAAATTGGTATCGAAAAAGTGTTGGAGGAATTCGAAGCCTTCAATCAACAGAACCATCATCTTTTCTCTCCTTTGCAAGATTATACCCTCGAAATATTTCGATTATTTTACAAAATTTGTCTCGCCTTTCTTAGAAAGTCGATTATATCAGCAGATGGAAAATTCAGTATATTTCAACGACATCTTCCCGACGTCTTGGACTTGACTGATGTAGATAATATTTTAAACATTCAACGCGTGTTACCTGATGCGATGCTGTTGATTGAACGCACATTTATTTACTTGAGTGATCCAAACTCACATGAAGAAAACTGCGTCTTTTTACCGCGCGGGATCATGGTCTCCGCTGTAGATGCTGCATCTCAAGTGCTGATGTATTCTTATCGCCTGGAACCCAACGAAAAGGTTCGATATTACCTTGATATGGTATTAACCATCTTAGGCGTGGATACGATTTGGGCAGATTGGGGAACAGCAGATCTACTCAAGATAGCAATTCGAGACTTTTTACAACGCAACCCGCCTATCATTATTGTACCTGATTTATCACCATTTAATATGGGAAATTCATTCTCGATTGGAAGTGAATTTATGTTTGGTGGTGGCGGTGGTGTTGGTAGCAAGAGCAAAAGTGGATCGACGACGAGTAGCTCCGTTTTTGATGAGTCATTGGAAGATGCAGCTATGTCATTACTACTTCCCACACGACAGCCCGGAAATAATTACTTACAAAATCCTTGGTTAACAGGAGATGAACCGTGGATACAGGATATAAATAATATTTTGTTTGCCTCGGATGCATCATTTGCAGCTTTGCCGATTGAAGAGAGTCTTTTATCACAACAGCAAGAGTGTGACGCACAACAGTTCAATCCATTAGCAGATGTTCAGTTTGATTTAAACTTTGGAACGTCTGGTAACAATTGTTGATAGAAAATATATAAATAAATTTGATGTGAATAGTATTACGCATTCTTCAATGAATTGTTTTAAGAAGATAAAAAAAAGTGTTGTTCTATATATATCAAAACGAGTTTTAAAATGAATACGTAGTCAGATATTTACAGACTTCCGACGAATAGGACACAAAGTAAAATAAAGCTCGTTCACGCCCAACACACACACTCAAAACAGACCGACTATTTTAATCAAATATGTGTTTAAAGTTACTGAGTAAGTTACTTGAATCGTAGAGTTGAACTATTTGCGATGTAGATCACGAAAACTTCACTAGCGTGTTTGCACTTGTGATAATTGTATGCACGGAGGTTGATTTGTTTTCTTTCATTTGCTTTGTTTCACAAATCCATGCGGAATGTTTGTACCCCGCTTCGGTCAAAGACACATTAAAACGCATAATTTTCATTTTTACACTTTTTCTTCTTTTCTAATTCCCTTGTAATTTACACGTACATCATTTTTATAGTGAAGTACACTAATTATATACAAGATGTACCAACAACCACAAGACGGGCAACAACAGTATTATCCTCCACCGCCTCAGAATGGGCAACAACAACAACAATACTACCCTCCTCCACCTTCTGGACAGTACAATTCTCCCCCATCGCAATATAACGCGCCCCAATACAGCAATAATGGATACAACCACGACGGTCAGAATTTAGAAGCCCAAACCTACAGCACACCTCCACCAGTAGCCGATTTCAACAACCAACAACCTTACACTGGAGGACAAGAGAAAATAAAGCCTTCTTCAGGCTGGAATGACGTATGGGCTACAATCCTTTGGTTGTGTAATTTGGGCGCATTTATCGCTCTTGCCGTCATTGGTCTGAGAACGTACCAAGGCAACAAAGGAGCTTATAACGGTGTGCAGTCTGATAACCAAGTACCTGGTCTGACGTTTGATACAGCTACCTTCAAGATATTTGGCTTATCTGCCGTCGTGGGTTTCGGTATCAGTTTCCTCTATTTAATTTTCGCCAATATGTAAGTGTATTTAAGTAAAGATTAAAAAGGAGGATGGGGAGGGGATAGTATAGCAGCATTATGTAGAGTGGTTTTCTGATTTTATGATTCGTACACGTACGTACATAGGTTTCCAGGTCCTCTCATCTATGTTACATTCATTGGTTCTATCATTGTCTATTTTGGCGTCACCATCTATTACTTTGTTGCACATTATTACTCTGCAGCGATTGTGTTTTTGATCTTTGCTTGTTTGTATGTCGCATGTTTCTTTTGGTGGAGAAGTCGAATTCCATTTGCTACGGGTACGTTTATATTTTATTTTATTTTATTTTTTTGAAGGAGAATTGAATAAGGGGGAGCAAAGATAGAGGGCGGTGATTAATTAACGACATCATTGTAGTTATGCTTAAAACTGTTGTTGGTATTACGAGAAAGTACCCAACCACCATTATGGTTGGCATTATCTCCTTGGTCATTCAAGCAGCTTTCAGTTTCCTTTTCATGTTGACTGTTATTGGTATCTATCAAGCTTGGTATAGCTCTGCAAGCAACAATTCCCAGTTGAATTGTGCCATGGTATTCTTGGTATTTTCATTTTATTGGACATCGCAAGTAATTACCTATGTGACCCATGTAACATTGGCTGGTATGTTTGCCACTGTTTACTTTTTAAATGATGGTATCAAGCATCCTGTTTGGGGTAGCGCAAAGCGCGCATTAACTACCAGCTTTGGCTCCATTTGCTTTGGTGCCCTTTTGATCGCTATCATCAACGTCATTCGTTACTTCTTGGCCATCGCAAGAGCAGAAGCTGATAATGCTATCTGCGCTTTCCTCATTTGCATCGTTCAATGTCTTGTCGACTGTGCAGCTGGTCTATTTGTAAATTTTTGAACATATTGCTGTTATTATTATTAGAAAATTAATTTACCTGTTTCATTCTGTTGTGTAGGAATGGTTCAATTATTATGCTTTCAGTGGTGTAGCTATTTATGGTCAAGCATTTGTTCCAACTGCAAGAAAGACTTGGACTATGATCAAAGATCGCGGTATAGAAGCCATGATTAATGACAATTTGATCGGAAATGTGCTGTTTATGGGTACGTGGGTAGAATAAGGGTCGAAATAGATGCAGTTTTGCTGATTTTTTTTTTTTTTTTTTAGCAAGTACAGGTGGTTTACTGGTAGGTGTTCTGAGTGGCCTACTCGGTTTTATCTATCTGCGAGTAGCCAAACCTGTTTACAACGTAAACGGAGGCATGACGCCTGTTGTGGTGATGATGTGTTTCCTTATTGGTCTCTCTATGTTTAATACCATTGCCACTGTCATTTCAAGTGGTGTAGCCACTACATTCGTTTGCCTCGCAGAAGATCCTCAAGCTTTAAGAAGATCAAAACCAGAATTATACGAGAAGGTATAGTAATTTAAATTGATTGTATGGGTTTTCTTTTATGTGATTGGTTTCTAAACAATCTATCTTTCTGTGTAGATGCGCGAGACATGGCCAAGAATAGAACAAGGTGTTTAAAGTATTACAGTCTAATTATTATTGTTTATTTATTTTCGTTTTCATTTCTTATCCATACTAAATATTTATATATATAATTTACACTTCTTCTATGTCAATATTTACTTTTCACTTTCGTCTGTCTTGAGCTTCTTTTCCACATGCTCTTCCTTGTCTTTTACGTCATCCTTTGCTTCTTCGTCTCTATTTCTCTTTGTCTCCTCTCCATCGGCGACAGCTGTTTCATCTGAAATTGCTGCTGCTTTCTCCAAAAGAGCTTGTTGCTCTGCAGTTTTCTTCTCATAGTACTCGGACAAATCAAAGATAGCACTAGAATTAAATTTAAAGAGTTAATATGTGAAGGTCAAAGTGATTGATAACAAAAGAGACTAACCAGAGGTCCTTCATTGATTTACATCGTTGCACTTGAGAGTATAAAAGCGAGCGGGTATGTTCTGTGTCTAAAGTATTCATACTGAGGATGGCGTACTTTGTGTTCTGGAATAAATTATCCACATCAACCGACTAAAGTAGAATAAGCAATGTCTTAGTCTTCATATAATCAAACTTGGTACTCCTACTGGGATACCCACCTTTTTGATATATTCTCTAACTGTCACTGCGAAGGGTAATAAACCCTCTTTTCTGAAAGCAGAGGGATTCCACTGAGCTCCTCTAGCAACCATGACCGAGTCTGCGTCTATGCAAAGTAATCATTAAGGTGAGTAGATTGAATACAACTCGTTGGATATTTTCCACTTTACTTGTGAGTTTTTTGGCAGTTTCAAAATCAGAATATTGGAACACATCACCGTTGACAATAACTGGAATATCAGTGATCGATTTAACAACTTCAACGATCTCTGTGAGCTCTTCCCATCTTGCTTTTTCGGTTGATCTCATTTCCTTTGTGCTGTATATATATAATATGTATAAGTGCCTTTGCACATATAGAGATAGACAAACTTATCCCTTACCGGCAATGCACGGTGAGTGCTTTAACACCAGTAGATACAATCATTTTAACCAACTCGATTGTCTTTTCTCGCGTATCCAATAATCTAATTTTACAAGTGACAGGCATGCCTGAGTGCTTCACCAACTTGGTCAAAATCTTTTCGAGTAATTCAGGGTTAGTCAAGAGAGCAGCACCCATACCACCTTGGATAGAGAACTTTTTAGGGCAGCCACAATTAAGATCGACGGCTGAAACATCATTTTTCAAAGTCAATGCTGCTTCCAAAGCCAAATCAGGGTCAGCTGTACCCAATTGAAGAATCACCTTTCCCTTCTCGGCGTCGCAAGTGCTGAAGGTCATGGATTTTCCCTTTTTATAGTCAATTGTTCCAGTGGCAGCTGAATTGTCGGATATGTCAATTGGATAAAGACAGGTAATAGCGGGGAAAATGAATTACTTACGGTTGTAACTACGGACTGATCCGATAATGCGCTTATCCACTAACTCTTCAGACCAAACCAAATCTGTAAAATTTTTCTCTTAGTATCCCATATTACTGGCATATTTTCTATCAAACTCTATTGCTTTACCTGCTCCGTATTCAAGTGTGAGCAAACGCATAGGCAATGTGCCAATTCGGACCTGTGTACCACATAAACTCGTCAATTTTCTAATGTCCTTCGACGATCCCAAACTGAAGTAGACGATTCAACTTACCATGGGTGCGAGAATAGCTTTGTTAGCATAGTCAATGTCTGGATGTGTCGATGACATGGCGATGAATGAACTCTAAAGAACCTGAAAAAGCACAAAAAAAAACTAAAATAGAGTTTGTGACTGCTAAAAGGGGCGTGGAGAGGTCCTACCCCGCTTTGAGGTAAGCAATCGAAAAATGGTACGTATTTCATCAATGCGAATTGCCTAAAATAAAAACCAGCGAGTAATTTCTCATATGATCCCCTCTCTTTTTGATACATACAATAGAGTTATTTATTCTTGAAAAATGAATATTCGTAAGGTGAGATATGAATCTTGATAGTTTCAAAAATCTTTGCTCTAACTGTCATTAATTTTCAAGACCACCTCGAATATCTTGAATACACTTGCTGTCGCTGCAACAGCATTTATGATCTGGAGAGCAGCCTCCATAATAACAAACACTGAGAGTCCTATTGTCTCTGTTCTAAGGTATCTTATTTCATATACATATATGTCTTGCAGTGAAGCAGTCAACTGAATTTTCTTGATTTACCTTTGTTATAGCGGGAGTATGAGGCCGGGTTTCGATCGGGGTGATCTATTACTTCTGACTTTAAGTGCGGATAGACCAGTGCAAGTCAATGATATTTGTGTGTTCAAACTTCCTGGAAAAGATGTTCCCATTGTACATAGGGTGATAAAGGTACATCAAAGGTAAGCAGACTCAACCACACTCAACAAGATCTATCACGGCTTATGTATTTATGCTAGTACGGAAACTGGAAAAGAATACATACTGACAAAAGGTGACAATAACACCCATGACGATCGGAAGTTGTATCCTAATGGAATGATGTGGATTCAAAGAGAGAATATTGTTGGAACAGTCAAAGGGTAAACACTTGATACTTTACTTTTTGTGCTTCCTTATGTAATATAACACTAACCTTATTCATATGCGTTTTGTGTTTGAACATAGAATTGTACCGTACGTAGGTTTGGTTTCAATTTGGATAAGCGAGGTCCCTTGGTTGAAGCCTGCTCTTGTCGGAGCTCTTGGGATATATGCATTGCTATCATAGGTAATTAAGCAAGACGGCTTACGTAAAGTGAGCGTGAAGCATAAATACAACTTTCATCTCGATAAAGTCCGAGTCTTTTACTATATCTGACTTTTCAACATAGATTTAGATTTAATCAATAATTTGTTTATGTACGTCCATAGTATATACTCTTCCTCTACTACCTATGTAACGTAAATTTATGCAAAATGGTGATCTTTTCAGTGGTTGTTTTCATAGTAGAAACTACGAATAGCTGTTCTTCCTTGATATCACTTCATATTTTCTTAGCATGCAAAGGTTTCCTAAATCGTCGAAAAGTTGCAATGGTATATTGTTCTATCAATCAATTTCTAGACCTTAAAACAGACATATCAGACAATGAACAAGTTATGTACATAGCAATGGTTAATAGTTTTACGCTTTGTACACTGGTCTGGAGATAAATTTATCGTATGTATAGAATTTTAACCGAGATATATTTGTGTGAAAGCGGTCTGTGCAACCTATTTCATGAATTTGTAAGGGTTACATCCATCAATCATTGTACTCCAATGTAGCTTCTACTGATATTGAGTGATACATGTGTCCCGGAAACGTGTTCTACAGACATGGAAAAGCGCGCTCAAAGCTTCAGACTGTATTCATTATTACTCTCATAAAATAAGTAAAGTCAAATGATGACCAACTGTCAATTTACACAAAGAACATTAACGATAAAGCACCATGAACCTCCCGCGTCTACTTTGTTGCTAGTTCTTTATGAGGAGTACAGAAAATCAGAATTACAATCGGCGACGAGCACAAAGTATTTCATCACCGCACGCAATATTTCGAATATATATATTTTAGTGCATTTGAAAACTCTTTTTTCTTCTTCTCACCATACAAACACACATACACATTTATTTAATTGATTATGGCACCTCTTGAAATTATTGGCGCAGGCTGGGGAAGAACTGGTACTGACAGTCTTCGTATTGCTTTAAACACTCTTGGGTACATACTTTATGAAAATGATAGATAATTGACTTGACATATAATATTCACACCGAGTTTATCAAATATAATAGTTACAACACTCACCATATGAAGGCCTTCTTTATGGACCCTACTCTTGACACAGACGACTTTCTTGATGCTTACAACAACAGAGACCAAGCTGACTGGGATAAATTATATGAAAACTACAGCGCCGGTGTTGATTGGCCCACTAGCACATTCTACAAGGAATTGATGGTCAAGTATCCCGATGCCAAGGTCATTTTAACCGTCCGTAGTGCAGACAGCTGGTACAAGTCTGTCAAGAACACCATTCACATTGCTGCCACTGCTCCTACACCCGAGGACCCTAAGCTTCAAAAGTTCAAAAAGATGGTTTACCACGTCTGTGTCGATGGTACTATCATGAACCCCGAGACCTTTGCCAATGAAGAAGCTATCAAGGAATCTTTTATCAAGCACAATGAGGAGGTCAAGCGTATTGTCCCTGCTGACAAGCTTTTGGTGATGGAACTCGGTGAAGGATGGGATAGATTGTGTGCTTTCCTTGGTAAAGATGTTCCCGATATGCCATACCCTACATCCAACTCCACCGAAGAATTCAGACGTCAGGAGATGCCAAAGGGTATGAAGGAATAAATGTACATTTCATTTCTGAAACCCCCAATCGGAATTCAAGTGTTTACACATAAACAGAAAGAAATAATATAAATAAAAAAGAATACCTCTCACCTCTAATTTATACCAGTGAAATTGATACATAATTAAATTCTACTTTTTTTTATCTGATTGAGGCGCGGGAGACAGAAAACACAACTTTGAGTTCTGTAAAGATAATTTCGTAGTTTATCCCGTGAAGAAAGTAAAGGGTCTTTGTTTATTTAATACGTGTATATATACTATTATTAGGTGTATGCAGTCGTTTGGGACAATAGCAAATTGTCCTTCGATTGACTACATAAGAAGGTATCGATAAAGTACATGAAATGAATAGGTAGTGGAAGTGCAGTGAGGCTTTACATATTCACACCTCCTTGCCTTGGTCTCATTACCAGCTCAATATCTTCGTCAGACTCGTTATGATTTAAACCCGACAGAGAAGATGATCCCAAGCGTCCTTCCTCGTCTAACTCATCACCCATCAAGAACTCGTCCTCTT
This sequence comes from Mucor irregularis B50, assembly GCA_000587855.1. Taxonomy (NCBI): domain Eukaryota; kingdom Fungi; phylum Mucoromycota; class Mucoromycetes; order Mucorales; family Mucoraceae; genus Mucor; species Mucor irregularis. Next base: position 132,505 of record KK076459.1, read on the forward strand.
CATTTTCCTCCTCCGAGGTGAGATCTCCGTGTCTGTGGTGTTGATTATCTGAGGCACCACCTCTAGCAATTGAATCCAAAAGGTACACACCTGTAAAGATGATGACAAATCCACATATTAAAGAAGCTACGTTTGTTGGATTATCTGTGTTGAAACCATGAAACAAGATGGCTGAAGCGATGATTGTGGCTGTTGTGAAACAAACAAAATAAATAGGGTTTACGCTACGTAAATAAACAAACGAATTCAGTTCCAAGCCGTTTTTTCTTGTAATAATTGCATACTACTTACACGTTGGTGGAGAACTGTTCCAACGCTTTGTTAAAGTAATTCATTTGTACGACAATGCAAATCACGACAATCAGCCCGAATGCATAAGTGGAGGGATGCGTAAGTTGATTGTTGCCCGCAAAAGTCAACTTTAAAGCAATACCAAAGGCCTTGATGGCCATGACAGATACTGATCCCACTAAAGAACAAATAGAAATATAGACAAAAGGGTTTCTCGTTCCATATACAGGCACGACTTTGAATATCATAAATAAACTGACACCGAGTACCATGATACAATACATGACAAAACCTTATGATGTGCCATTCCAGCCAGTCAGTTTAAATTACATGTACTTCGTTCCTTTAACAATATACCTGGTTGTAAAGCATAGAATAACAACTCATCAATTGAAGTTACATCTTTATCTTCCGGAGCGTGTAAAACCACAATAAATGCACCCACCACTGACAATAGACAGCCAATCTTACCAATCGAGCCTAATTTTTCATTTAAAAAGATGGAGGCGAATATGGCACTTTGGGGAAAACAAAAAAAAGTTAAGCTCATCTCTTTTCTACGTCATGGTATTCTATTGTTGTTACCCAAGGATCACACTTAATGCTCCCAACGGAGTTACTAAAATGGGTGGTGCAAATGAATATGCCGAAAAGTTCAATATTTCACCGATTGCCACTATGATAAAGAAGTGTGAATATATGCTTTTACAGTATGCCCCAACTCTTCAAAGATATACTTTAAGTTATTTACTTGTTCCTATACCAGCCCACCAAGTCCAATTCTTTAAATAATGATGCTTTCCATCTGCCGCTGATACGCCTATAAAAACTCTGAATAAGTAACCACTCCTTTTTTGAATACGAAATATACCAACCATGCCTTCTTCTTGAACTATTCAAGCCTTTCTTTGTAATAACAAAAGAAAGTCCAATAAATACACTAGAGCTCATTGCCAAGATGAGTCCAATGTACTTGTCTTGCAACATGGTATGAGATTTTCTTAAGGAACAAAGAAGGGGGGGAAAAAAAAAATAAAGAGTGAAGAAATGCTTTAATGGCAAATTAAATGTGTCCTCTCTCTCTCTCTCTCTTCGTCTCTCACTGCTTTTCTTAATTCAAAACCCGCAGTCCTTTTTTTTTTATTTTTTCTGTCACCCTGGCAACGGCTGAAGGAAAGGGAAAAAGGAGATCCTGTTACTTCCATTTAAACAATCCAAACATGCTCTCCATTTTAGCAAAGAACGTCTTTGGTCGTTTCATGTCCCAAACTGCTCCTCTCAATACCAACATGATTGTTCGTGGTGTTGCTTCCAAGCCCAACAAGACTGCTAAGCTTAAGGGTGCTCTCAAGGTAATTTAACCAAGATCAAAACTACGCATGAACAGGACATTAACAGGATCATTTTATAGGCCAAGCAAAAGAAGAGACGTGCAAGAGTTGCTAAATAAATTCAACAATAGATTTCAATAATAAATAGTGTAATATATGTTTTATTTTAGTAAATGTACAAAATGCAAATGAAGGAGAGAGAGAGAGAGAGAAAGATAGGGGTGAAGATTAAAGGTATATGAATAAATAAAGAATTGAGTGTATCAATCAACAAGGACAATATTCAGTGGAATGAGGACCAGAGCAATTAACACAAGTGACTTGAAGAGCACCCATAGTTTTCAACATTTGTAAGCTGTACATGTTGGAAGAAGATTGTAAAGTGGGCTGTAAATTAGGTCTTGGAAATGAGTTTAATATTGCACTTTCAGTCACCACAGGCTTATCCGTAGTGTAACTTTGTTGTTGTTGCTGTCTAATAACAGAGGAAGATACTGGCCCCAAAGTCTTGACAAAAGGCTTGGCTGCCGCTGTCAAAAGACCTGAAAAGGAACTAAGTGGTGGTGGCATTAAAAGGAAATTATTTATTATAGGTGAAGAAGAAAAAGTAAAAAAAAAAAATCTCTTTTCTTTAAAGAATTATAAAAATAAATTGTAGCTGGGAGTTTGAATCCGGATTAAGTGTATAGTTCTTGCATAGCACTTCCAATTACTGGAATAGCATCCTTTTGAAGGTCTTCAAAGCACAAGAATTTAGTGGGGAATTCAACGAGATGGCCTCGAACGGTATCCAGGTTTTGACGGATTTCACGGACTGACATATTGGGATCATAGATATGACCCAAACTAATCTTGGAAGGGTCAGGATGGAAGTTCTTGTATTCATCCCAGTTGGTCACTATGTATATCATATAAATCAACTTAGTACCACGCAAAATCACTTTTCATGCTATGAAACATCATACCGGTATCATCGGGTACACAATGAAAGACTTCTCGGAAAGCCTTTGTATTGGTGGCAGCGGTATTATTCCAACGAATCAATGTCTCATCGTCTAAAGGATCCATCACCCAATGGTCTTCCTTGGTTTGAGTAAAATCAATTTGAGGGACAGGTAAAGGTAACATGGCGTTATTTACAACATCAATCTCTTCCTCATCAATTAAACCCAAGTGTTCCTTCCACAATTGACGACGAAGCGTAGCAGCAAATCGACTCGCTTGATACTAAGTACATTTTCCATTATGTTGGTTAGTCAAAACACTTGATTCGCTCTCATATCCGCTTCGATACTTACAGGCTCACCATTCATACGTGAAGGAATCATGTCCTTGTCCTCAGTCAACATAGCAATCTCAGAGTCACGATCACCACATTGAGATCGATCATTCAAGTTGGCAGAACCCATAATAACAACTCTATCATCAGCAATTAACAATTTAGCATGAATATACAGTTCTTCAGTGACATAGTCGCTGGCTTCTTGTCTCTCATCCGCTTCGGAACGAGGTTGACTGTTGACAGAATCGTTCACCCAAGGTTCGTTGTTGATGGAATTTCTGTGGTTGGACATGGCATCATGAGCGATAGAACCACTTGCAATTTGCTCTCTTTGTTCAGGCAAAACAAATCCAGCAGGTGGAACTGGCTTGTGACTCACTCTAATATCCTCTACTTCTTGCTCGGTCAATGGCTTTCCATCTCTGTGAGGTGTGTATCCTGCATCACGGGCCATCATTTCCTCAATCTTGGGACGATTAATACGGTCGTAGCTTCTTAAACTGTAGAAACGAATGTATTCTTCGGGATTGATGTTTTGCTTCTTTAATTTTTCGTAAATACTGTTGGGTCCACTACAGATGGAGATGTATTGGTAATACATGACAAGTCTAACAGAGGTATGAGTAAATGGAAAAGAGTGTACATAACACACGATATCATTACCTTGCTGTGGCAGCTTCTTTCGTAGCTAAATCAGCGGGGAAAGCAGGCATGAGTGGCATGACAACAAAGACCTTGAACTTTTCTTGTTCTTGGAAAGCCTTTACAATACGATCCACAATGGCGGTACCGATTTGGTTCTTTAAAATGTAATTATCATCCTTTTCCGTGGCAGTAACTAATACATTTGTAGTTTAGAGCTCAATTTCATATCAACACCAATAGAAAATATAAAAAATCCTTACTGAAAAATTGATTCTCAATGTAGACATAGTGTTTAGCTTGAGTGATGACATCGATGTAAGCGTTTTGAATAGAGTGCTAAAAATGATGGTGACTTCAAACTTAGTACACAGATCGAGAGCATAGTTACACGAATACCGTACCTCTAATTTTATACCAGAACTCCATTCTGCACTGCTTCTAAGCACTTGCACTTTACAGGTACCATGAATACCTCCTGTGTTATGCTCAAAATGGTAAGAACGAAGCAATCGACTCTCCAAAGGAATTTTGAAGCTTTGATAACTACTGTAGCCACCAAGTGGGGGCTTCAAGAAGGGTGCCTTTTGCTTGTCCAAGGATTTGGATTGTTTAATAAAGTTCCATCGGTCACAGAAATGACGTGCAACATCTAGAACAGGTTGGCCAAGCTAAAAAAGGCGAAAAGAAATTCCGATTCAATTATTACATCGCTTCTCACAAAAGAGAAAATTAAAAAAACGTACCATACACAAGGAAATATCATGCCAAGGCATACGAGGAACAATACTTTTATCAATCAATCTCATATCCCATTCTTTCACTGTTTCACAAATAGAAATTCAGTACTTGATTCATGACCTCATACTTCCACTGTGCTGTTTACCTTGTTCAAAATCTCGAAGACGTGCGTCACTGTAATCTTGGCCTTAATTTTTTTTTAAATGAAGCATTTAGATGATGAAATGTGTGTGCAACCCTTCTTCTTTTTTATATTGTCCTTACCTGGATATATTTCCAATTCGGGTACTTTTGTTGTGAAATCCGCTAATCTGTGTGCGTGAGTATCCCAGCGACTAAGACACAAACATAATTAGTCGATATCGTCATAACAAACATCCAAAAAGCCTATTATCCTTTACTACTTTACCCATAACAAAGATCAATACCACCCAAAAATGCAATATGATTATCCACTACAACAAATTTTTCGTGATGTGACCAGAAGAACGTGCCTCCTACTGCATGGTCAGGATGTCTTTGAACTACAGAAAATCATGCATTAGATATCCATAAGGTGTGGGATGCAAAACACTCTTCACTCACCAACAATGTTTTCATGCAAATCTTGCAAGGCCTTCTTGGTATGAGCACTATCCAAAGTTAAAGCCAATTCTACTTCCTGCCAATAGTTACACACATAACCATGATGAAACGTCATTATTCTGCCTAATTTTTTCTTTTTTCTGCGAGCAAACCTTATATACAACGATATAAATCATGACGCCCTCCTCTGCTTTTCGTTTCAATAGTGCATCAATGCGAAATTCGGGATACTTGGCAGGTGGTCTTTTAAGATACTGCAAACACATTTCGAGTAAGTTTCATGACAAAAAGATCGTTTTATATCTTGTTTACCAATTCGGGTGACTATATATCAAATAAAAGAACTTTTTTGGTCAGTACACTCTCCGCTTGTATTTGAGCTCATGATGAAACTTTACCAGCCACCAATCTTCAATAAAGACGACCTCTTTCGCATTTTCAATTGCCTCTGCAACTGCCCTGTATGTATGATGTAAATATTTGCATTGGGGGCTTTATTTTCTTTTGGATAAATCACATTACCAGCAGTAATCATGGCCATCGATAAAGTACTTGACCATGGCTTCATGTCGAATAGGTGCAAAGGAGTCATACCGATGTCCTTCCGCCAAGTATTCTTCCTCTCGCTCTTGCTCTTCGTCACCGTGGCCCTGAACCACAGTGCTGACGGTATCTCTAAGCTTTGTTTTCACCTTCTTTGCTAAATGACTGAGAATAGGCATTGATATAAAGTTTTGTTTTTCTGTAAAAGTAAAAGAAAAAAAAGTCGAAAACTCAATTGAAAAGAAATTTAAATAGTAGTGAATCCCAATAAAAGTTACACAAAAGCCTTAATTTTATTTTTAGAACTCCATCATCCACACACACTGAGAGATATGATGAGATCATTTTATCAGTCAACTACTTACTTGGCATACGAAAGGAAGCGCTGGAGTGTACACAAAATGTGTGTGCTGTGATAGGAAGCGCTTAGATACAGCTTTCTATCCTTTGTAATGGAATACAACATTATGCGCAGATAATTAGATTTATGAATTATCACTTGAGTAACACTTTGTATTCGTGGCGCAAAAGAGTTGTTGGAACTTTTTTGCAGAGTAAAAAGCCTTGTCAACTCCAACACAACACACAACTCGTCCGACTTTTACGTAGGATGGGCTTGAATTGACGGAGTGACTATGAGCACCATCCAATTCTATCTAACCCAATCTCCATAACAAACCACTGACAGTCTAGTTGGTTACAAAAAAAAAGACTTCGCCTCAACTTGACAATTAGAAAAGTGCTGTGTGTATGTGTAACATATCTATGAGGTTTTATTTATTTTTGAAAAGTATAATACATTTTGGATGGAGAAAGGATGGTTATCATGATTAATCTTCAATATCTGAATCACTGATATTGTCATCTTCATCTTCTGTATTTAAATCGTCTTCTTCTTCACCAAACATTTCAGTCTACAAACAAGCAAAAGAATAAATAATTATTCAAAGATTCAAGCATATAATTTTTTTTACCTCTTCGTTGTCCATATCCATTAAATCGTCTTCATCATCTTCATCGTCTTCTTCATTATCATCATCCTCGTGAGCTTCATCGTCATCTTCACTTTCACTAAACACTTCAGCGTCTGAATCGTCTTCAGAATCATCTTTACGGTTACGAGCATCAATTTGATTTTGAATAAGGTCTAAACGACCATGCATCGCTAATAATTTGGGATATACAGTTAAACGATCATCCAATTCTTTGTACAAAGTAGATAATCTTTGCACGACTTCAGGTAAAGTCATGAAATAAGCTGTGTGAGTTAAAAGCACTGTCTTGATCCATTCTGTCAACTCTGTGTCTCGCGCTTGTTGCACGTCAAATTCGGCTAATAATTCTTGAAGTAAAGGCAACACATTATCAAGCGGTAAACGACGCACTTTATCGCGAATCTCTTCGGTATTGCTGCACTCTCCCTTCAACTCGGCCCAACGCTTAATGTCTTTAGCATGAGTCGTATTGTTTGTGTTGCGGATCACACTGAATTTGCTGTGATCGTCGTTGTGGTTGACAATAGTAATGTCAGTATCAGCAGTAGCTAAAGAACCTCTTCTTCCTCCAGCGTTGGACTTGGTCTTTTTGGCCATAGTAGTAAGTATTTTATAGTGTGTGTGTGTGTAGTAAAAAAAGTGAGTTGAAGGCAGATAAAAATTTCACTTTGGAGAAACGTGCGGAGAATGAAAAAGTAAAGCTCAATGTGACTGTGAATTAATGTAGTGGCTTGCTGGCATGAGTGCTTACACCTTAGAAGGCCAATTGACCTCTCGCTCTTGCTCTTCGTCACCGTGGCCCTGAACCACAGTGCTGACGGTATCTCTAAGCTTTGTTTTCACCTTCTTTGCTAAATGACTGAGAATAGGCATTGATATAAAGTTTTGTTTTTCTGTAAAAGTAAAAGAAAAAAAAGTCGAAAACTCAATTGAAAAGAAATTTAAATAGTAGTTTGTGTTGCGGATCACACTGAATTTGCTGTGATCGTCGTTGTGGTTGACAATAGTAATGTCAGTATCAGCAGTAGCTAAAGAACCTCTTCTTCCTCCAGCGTTGGACTTGGTCTTTTTGGCCATAGTAGTAAGTATTTTATAGTGTGTGTGTGTGTAAGTAAAAAAAGTGAGTTGAAGGCAGATAAAAATTTCACTTTGGAGAAACGTGCGGAGAATGAAAAAGTAAAGCTCAATGTGACTGTGAATTAATGTAGTGGCTTGCTGGCATGAGTGCTTACACCTTAGAAGGCCAATTGACAACATTCTGTTCTCTTTTCACTCAATGACAACATAAAAGCACTTTTATATCCACTTTACGTAGTAGCAGACATACTCTATAGTCAACTTATAATGAACACTCAAAAATACAGTCCCATTCCTGACACTTTAGTTGTACCTGAGTCTCAATGGAAGGAAGTACGCGATAACTCCGTTCAACTTCACGGCGTCAAGTGGATTCATAAACGAACTGTCAACGACGTACTTCGAAAACTGAAAGCGTCTGAACAAGTGTCACAGCCGCCCAAAAAGAGGAGGTTAGTGGCCCCCAAGCCTTATATTTGGTATGCGGAACATATTTGTCACAGAGGAGGTATAAAGCGTGATAGAATAGCTGAAGGTCGTTACAAGAAAGGAGGCTTATCGGGTAAACCGAGAAATGTAAAGAAAGCAAGTAAAAAGATTGCTTGTCCAGCTAAACTTAAGGCTACGTGTTACAAGCATGATCCATCCAACGTCGTTCTTACCCATATGGGAATACACAATCATGAAATAGGCGGAGTGGAGGATATCAAGTGCTTACCATCCAAACCAAGAAAGAGTACTACTGCTGCTGCTGCTACTCCCACTACTACTAATCTCATTACTACTACTACTATTACTACTATGACACCAGCAGATACAAAGCAGTTATTATAAAGCCATCTGCACTGGAATAGAATAATACACTGCCATCAATTACTGCAGTCAAGCGAGATAAAAGGACGTTATTGACAACTTGTAGAGGACAATACCTGAACAACGACTAGAACTAGTTTAAGCAGTGGACTCTCAAATGCAGATGTGCAAGATAATTAGGCTATGGACGAAGTCGGCCTAAACAACTATTCAAGTTTCTACGCTAAAGAATGAAGACTTGCATCCAAACATCAACCTCTCATACCAACCTACACAAGACACGTATCTTACTTCCATACCTCATACATTTATAATCTTAATTTTTCTAATAAATACACAAAGTATCAGTGGAGGCTTCATTTCAATTGTGAGCGCAGCCTTCATTACTTGCAGCAGAGACGCATAATTTTCTAAATCGGAAATTACAAACGCAGTCACAAGTACAAAACCAAACGCGTCAAGAACATACACGTTGACGCGATTTCAGCGTGTCTTTTGTTTCCAATAATTTTTTTTTCCCTTAACAAAATATACCACCCATATGGACCAAGATTACGATTCACAACCGCTTGAAGGCGATTCTCAACCATTTTTGGGTCTTGACCCTTTGCGAAGAGGCACCGACACTGAAGCGTCCGATTCAGAGGATGAGGGGTTTAGTGCGGTTGATCGATTTGCTGGCTTGTCGATTCCACAGAAATTGAAAAATATTCTTTTGATAGACAGCGGAAGAGACATGGCCTCCAACTTGCAAGACGATACGTACACACTATACATTTATAATCTTAATTTTTCTAATAAATACACAAAGTATCAGTGGAGGCTTCATTTCAATTGTGAGCGCAGCCTTCATTACTTGCAGCAGAGACGCATAATTTTCTAAATCGGAAATTACAAACGCAGTCACAAGTACAAAACCAAACGCGTCAAGAACATACACGTTGACGCGATTTCAGCGTGTCTTTTGTTTCCAATAATTTTTTTTTCCCTTAACAAAATATACCACCCATATGGACCAAGATTACGATTCACAACCGCTTGAAGGCGATTCTCAACCATTTTTGGGTCTTGACCCTTTGCGAAGAGGCACCGACACTGAAGCGTCCGATTCAGAGGATGAGGGGTTTAGTGCGGTTGATCGATTTGCTGGCTTGTCGATTCCACAGAAATTGAAAAATATTCTTTTGATAGACAGCGGAAGAGACATGGCCTCCAACTTGCAAGACGATTCTGAATCAGATAACGAATCCCTTCATAAATTGTCTCTCTTTCGTGATATCGATCTCGATAAACTGAATGCAGAAGCAGCTAAAAACAGAAACAAGTATGCCAACTTTCCTTTACCGCCGCCTGGAGAAGAAAACGAAAAAGCAGAAACAGCTGCAGTAAAGAAAACAAGAAAACCACGAGAAAAGAAAAAGAGAAGAGATAAAGGCAAAAAGCCCACTACTGTTGATATATTTGAACTGCAAGAAAAGGCAAGACGTCGTAACCTTGATAAAGTATTTGAAGGTTTTGCAAAGGAAGAAACAAGCGACGAAGAAGAAGAGGAAACTGTGAAATTGAAAAAGAAAAAGAAGGGAGGTAGAAAAACAAGAAAAGAGCAATCCCTGATAGGAAATGTGGTGGATGAAAATGGTGAACGAATAGCTCGCACAACAGAGTTTTTGGATACAGACACGGATGATTCAGAAGCAGATGAACGTGCTCTAAGTAAAAAGGAAGAATTAGAAATGACAAGAGAACAGGAACGTCTTCGTAGAGCTGCCAATGCTCGCTTAAAGCCTGCGTTGGTCGTCAAGTCCTATGATGAATTTCTTAAACGTCGAGAACAACGTGAATCAGATATGTTGGCTTCCTTAGAGACTTCTTCACAACGAGAAATCGAGCAAAAGATACAACAGCAACAGGAACAACTCAATCAACAAGATAAAAGTAAAACACAAGTTATAGGTGATGACGACGACGATGACGATGACGATTTAATTATCGAGAATGATCCTGCTGAGCTCGCTGCAGCTGCTATGAGATCACCAGAACGCTCGAAAATCCCCCTTGCCGCTCATTTATCACCATTGAGACAAAGCACTTTGGGTATTCGTAACCACAATAAATCTATGTTGAACAGAATCACAACTGAAGGTTACAAACACCGTATCAAAATGGAGCAAGATGCAAAGTCTCGAGGTCATTTTGCTTCGGCAACAGAGAGAGCAAAGAGATTATTGGAAAAAGAAAAGAATGCTCGTATGATTGATGCTCAAGTCAAGTCTCATTTTGAAAAGTATGGATATGCTAACCAAAATGAAGACGATGAGGAGGAAGACGAAGATTATCAAGAGGAAGGAGAAGAAGAAGAAGCAGAGGAGGCTCATGGAGAAGAGGAAGATTCAGAGGAAGACGAATTTGCTATTGAGGACTTTAAAGTGGATTTGTCGCATAAACGAAAGAATTCCATCAGTGACGATGAGGATGATGAGCAAGACGCAGACGTGGCTGTCAAACGGTGGAAGGGTAAAAAGACGAGAAAATCCATTTTTGATGACAGCGACGATGAAGAAGACATTACAATCAAGAAAGTCGTTAAACAGCCTGTACCCGCTCATTCCATATCCAACTTTTTCAAATCAAAGGTAAGATAAAAGCATACTTTCCCTCTAAGGGGTATAGATGGTTAATATTTCCTTGTGTAATACAGGAGGTGGTTCAAGAAGAACCTATTGAAGATAAACCACTTGGCAGACTTAAACGACGTATGATTCAACCTGACGTGGATGAAGATGAAGATCACGACGACGACAACAACCTTGACGATGCAATGGACGTTGACGAACCTGTACATATCAAACGCATCCCTCGTTCCCCTATACCCAGAGGACCTCAAGAGAAAAATGAGTTCCTTGAAGAAGAAGCTGAGGAAGAGGAAGATGAATTCTTTGGTGCGGGTGGTGAAGATATTGACACGGGTGAGAATTTAGATGAATTTGAAGAAGATGGCTTGCTTGTCCATGAAAACAACGAGCACATTGATGAAGCAGCTTTGCGTGAAGTATTCAAGTAAGTAACAGCTAACACCATGATATATATGCATATAGATAACTAATACGATCTCTCTATAGTAAACAAGACGCTGAGAGTGATAACAACTTTATTCAACGATTGCTCACCGATGTTACTGGTGGTGGTCTGCGTAAACAAAAAGCAGCTGCAGAGGCAGGCTTGATGATTGACGATTTAGATCTTTACGATGAAGAGGATAACGACCTTATCGCCATTCGTAGAGCTGCCGAGGCAAGGAGACGCAAATTACTGAAAAAGAAGGGTGGTGATCCACTAGAAAACCTATGTAAGTTGATGACTTGAGATTACTGCGAGTTTTATTTCTTAATCATTTTCTCCTCGGTATAGTGACAAACCCCAAGACAGCTGCATTCGCAAAGGCAGGCCAAGCTATATCTGAAGAAAAGACTACTGCTTTCCTCAGCGACAGTGATGTTGAAGATGACAAGGACGAGGACTTGGCTCAACCGGAGAGCACTCGTGCTAGATTAGTGATCGAAGAAGAAGAGGAGGAAGAAGAGGAGGAGGATGCAATGGAGATAGCAAAGGAGGAAGAAGTCTTTGTGGTAAGTAGTATATCAAATTTTGTTTCGTATGATGGAAAAATATTAAACATATTCATGTCCAGAATGAGTTCAACCCTATGGAGTCTCCACGAAGAAACCCAATGTCTTCTCCTTCCAGAAACACCTTCTCTAGCCCCTCTAGATTTGCCACATCACCTGTTAGAAACAACGCGGCAAGAAAGGTGATGGCATCCCCTGTGAGAAATCAAACTTCTCTTGCCCCACCCGTACGCGGAGGACTTGTTAGTAGCACTGTCATCACTAGTGCAGATGATGAAGAGGACGAAGTTCATGTCGAAGCGTTACCCAACTCCAACTCCCCACTCAATAACAGAAAAACCCTCATGTTCAAGTCCCCTGTGCGAATGGAGAGATTCAAGCGTCTTATCTCTGAAACAAACGGTACTGGCGCTGATGCTCCTCGTGTTGGATTTGGATCGCTATCACGCACAGCAAGCCAAGATACAATGGAAGAAATGGGAGTAGCAGAGGAAGAGGAAAGCAATACTCGAGGCAGTATTGGTGGATTTTTGGTGAATAAAAAGGAAGCAAGTGAGAACAAAAAGTCAAAACTTAGTTCATTATCAAAGAAAACCGCAGAATCATTCATTTATGCCGAATAGTAGTAATAGATGTCATTTTTTATTTAATAAATTGCATGTTCATAGACACTAATGATGTACGGGAGGTTCAATTTCACAACTTGCGTTGTAAGTAGCTTCTAAATCGAGCGATGGTACCTGCAAGCAAGTAAGATATAATAGAGAATCTGTGGATTCTTCAAAAGAGTATCGTTTCGCTAAATTTTGAAACACCAGTACACGTTTGATGACAGTGGCTGTAATTCGATGTTTTCTGAGATGAACCAGTGGCTGCGAAGACGCTTGTTTAGCTAACCCTTGTAAATCACCTGCTCCATTATTGGGAGAAGGCAAAAATGATGGTAATTCAGCATTAAAGACAAGGTCAGACAAGTAGATACCCAAGAAAGGTATGCAGCCACCGAAGGGTAGCTTGATCGTTACAGAAGACGTTTTGTGATGGTGCTTGCTTTTACCTTGAGGAACCTGCACTTGAATTTCAGTAGGTGAGCTACCGTATTCTTCTGCCACTTGAGTCATACTGTCACGGATATTTTTCCAGTTTTTCGTAGGAGAGGTAAATGTGGACAATTCTTGCAGTATTTTCATTTCCTTTCTTCGTACCATCCGCCAAGTCTTGTCGAGTCTCGAAACAGAAGACGATTGTAACCCGAGTAAAATTTGGATCAAGGTGGAGAAGTTACAATATAACTTACATTTCTGAAGTAATCGTTAGTATTTTTGCATAAAATATAGAGTACTGCTACGTACCTTGGCCAGTCGAATAAACTTTTCAATCAGCTTCACACGGTCTTCCAACAGTTTGGTTTGGACAATCTCACTAGAGACCCATTGGCAAACAGCATTGAATCGATTGATAGCCTTTTCTATACCACGTTCAGATGACTCGTTGTTCTTTTCCTCTTGCTGCTTCATTCTCTTTTTGCGGGAATACATGCCTTGCTCCTGTTGTTCAATGGGCGTTTGGTGTTGGGTCTCCTCTTTGCCATGGCCACTGCTGTTCTCTTGGTAAATGCTATCATGAGGCTGGTATAACGTGGAGGCAGACATTTTCGTCCATTTGCAATCGACCAGCTCTTCCCAATTGATATCCAGCAAGATAGTTCTTTCTATCAGACAAAATTGTTGAGCCATTAACGATGTGGAATAACTCAATACGATCGAAGATCTGTATCGATGCTCGTGCTGGAGCAACGTGGTCGCAGGTATAAAAGGGGGTATTTCTAGTTCGGGAATATGGTGGTTGTGGTCTATATCTAGTTCCACAATTCTTGATTTTGGTGTGTGGTTCGTTTTCTGTAGTAATTAAAATGAGATGGATGTTGTATCAACCTATTACATACATTACTACTTTTACCTCTGTTAGGTTGGATTCGGATTTTTTAAATTCGCCCTCCGGATACAATGGTGCAAGCTCTTTGATATTATTTTTGGTGGACAATTTCCATACTTCTGGCTTTTCTTCACCGAGTGTGCATGATACGATTGGCGGCTTATCTGGTAATTTTTTGCTTTTGCATAGGTTGGCAATGACGGCTTTTCGTTTAAAGCTGGGAGTGGTTTAAACTTTGGATCCTGAAGTTGATTTTGTTGTGTTGTCGTTTTACTGTCAGGTTCATAGACAACAGTGATTGGAATTAGTATTCCTGCAACTTTTGATCATGATTACAATACATACCCTGTTTGATTTTCTGGATTTAGGGGAGTGGCTACCCCAGAATCTGTGACAGAAGGATACGCCATTGAGTTGTAAGAAATGGAATTGACGACGTTGTTACTCTGTCCGTTGTTGTCAAAATAATCTGGTGTATAGTAAATATCTGGAGTAGAAACGGCCGAAGGGATCGCCAATTGTGCGCTGTAAAATGACCTTGGCCGCATATTACTGTAAGCTGAATTTGATTGAGATAGTGCGATCGTGGGATTGATCCTCTCAGTCGTTAAAATTTGCTCAACTCGAGTGCGCTTGTCATCTTCAACTTGTTTCAAACGAAGCTGCTCTAGCTTATGTGATAATTCATCACTTGCGATATGCGATTGTTCCGTGCTAGAGTGCACGTCATCCGGGATATTCGACTCAATGTTACTTTCACTTTCATCCATGTAATCATCGAATTCAGATAAACTATCCTCATCATCGTCATTGTCTTGTTCATAGTCAGATGTGCCAGGACTAAGAGCGCTTTCTAAAGAATCGTTGGAAGCGCTGCGTTCTAGATATTCGGGCTGACTGAATTTTTGAAGACTCGACCACTCCCTGGAAGCGTTGCTATCTCGTTGCGAATTTCTACTGGTAAAATCTACTGCAGAGGAAGATACAGAAGATCTTCTCCTTCTGTGAAGTGTTGCTGTGGACTCTTTTGCGGGAATACTGCCAATAATAACGACTGGAGCATTGTTCTTATTTTTGATTGCCGTATTACTACTATGGCGAGCGTCCACATGGATGCGATCGACAATATTTAACGTTTTTTGTTTTATCGTACTTTGGGCTAATTTATCTTTTACCATGGCAGCAACTTTTTCCTGTTCAAAAGTAGGAGGGGGCGGGCCGATCACCTGAACTTGGGTGGCTGAAGACGAAGATGCATAATATATCTTTTTTAATCGACGTACAACACGTTTTAACCCCTTGATAATTCGCTGATCTCTTGGGGATTGTTTAATGAGTGGGTGAAACGGCATGGCGTTCAGAAAATTTGTGAGTACTTCGCGAAGTTCGCGACTGGGGATAAAATCGTGAAGGAAATAGTTGAGTAGCCAATGGCGCATGACAACAAAGGTTCTATACAGGACATGCGTGCATACATAATAAAAACATGAGTACATGTATGGATATAAAAAACTCGGGAAAAGGTTCTTTTTTGTATCTGAACCGATCATGTATATACCTTATTCTAACGACACATCTTCTCTCTTCATTATTTTCTATACTCCATCTAAAACGTAGTATAAGATATTTACATAGTTGAAGTGGTGTCATGAATACGCGAAAAATAGGAGAAATCTGTCATAAAGGTGTAGTCTACGTAAAAGTAAAAGAGACGAATTAGATGAAAAGAACTCGGTAGTATTCAATACCAGCTCACCTAATGAGATGGTAAGTTTTTCTACTAATTTTTCAATGGTAGCTGCTTCGATTACGCGATCTTCTTCAACAGTGACAACAGACGTTGTGCTATGGATGCTACCGTTGGTATTATTCTTATACATTGATGCGGACTTCTTTTTGACGATACTGGGTATGAGTTGTTGGGCAGACCATCTAAATTTCTTCTTCTTTTCGTCCTCCACATTATGCTGTTGCCGATAAGGCGCAGTTGGTGGGATAGTAGATTGTTTATTGCTTAAGCCCCATAGTATGAAGTTGGGATCCTCATCTGACTGGATGATATCAAACAAACTGATGGAACTATCTGAAAGGTCTACAGGAAGCGGGTTGTCCAAAGCGTTCTGTAGCTGCTCGTCTATTTGGATTTTAAGAGAGGAAAATCTTTTATCTTTGAGTCGGTGATATGGCGGAAATGTGCTATTGACTTCAGACCATATATCACCAAATTCACTTACAACCGGAATAGAAGGTAGCACTTTATTGTTAGGTGATACATGACGCTGATTCGTGTAACTTCTTTTACTTAAATTTCTTTGTACTTGTTTAATTCCAGTAGTATTGTTGTTGTTCTGTTCGTCAGCTGCTGTTGGGAGTTCTTCCTCTGCGTTCCAAAATATTTTGGATTCTGTATATTCCAATACACCAAAGACAGTGGCAAGTGCTGCTCTCTCCATTCCGCCATCGGTGGTGTCATTTCGAAACTCCATGGGTATAATTGAGTTGCTTCGTTTTCTCGTGGTGGCGGTGGTTGTGTTGGTGGGTGTGGTGGGTGAAGACGGTCCTGACATATTAAATGATTAGATATTATTTTGGGTATTTATGTATATAGAAAAGTAGTAAGATATAGACAAAAAAAAGAAAAACAAATGGTGTTATCTAATATTAAAAAGGGCTTTTTATAAATAAAATCGATTCTGCGCAACAACTTAATAAGGAGTAGTGTGGTGTTTGATACACGCATTGATTCTTTATTTTTATAACTCTAATTGTGTAACCTGTATGGGATCAGGGCTACTACTTATTATCGGCTCGAGTAAACCCAATTTCTTGCAATATTACTGAGCACATTATAGAAAGATGGCCATCTCTCTACAGCGTTTGTGTATTGTAACGTGCTGGGATCGATGGAAGAGACCTATTTTAACAACGTCATTAATATGTTGAAAAGCACATGCAAAACGTCTGCCACTACTTACCACCATTTCTGTTCGTTTTATTCCGCTATCCTGCTGCTCCATGTGCTGGACAGAAACGAGATTATTGTCAACAAGGAACCTCTTCTTGTTCAAGAAGGTAATATCTTTAAGGATCATGTTAGAATCGCTATTTACAGAGTAGGACTTTGGTGCATTCAATTCGGAATAACTATTCAAATTTTATGATTAATATTCACGCTTTGAAAAGGTCACGTCAACTAATATTACCCAGTTAATTTACAAGAATCTATCAAGAAATCCTTTACCGCCTCGTTGTCTGAGAAATCAATCATTCTGTTTGCTAAGAGGCGAATATCCACATTTCTATATTTGTTAAATTATAAGTTACTGAGAGTGAGACTTTAAAATATAAATTCATACTACTACTTACCCATGAACGTTTAGCACATCAACAATAGATTGATCTTGAACACCAGCAAGACATTCCAAGGTGGTTTCACCATGTTCATCAATGACGAATTCTATATTTAGTTTTTTCAACTCTATATCTTTGTTGTCTGCCCCTTCCAAAAGCGACTTGTTGATATATTCTAATTGGACTGATCTTTGATGAAATCCGCCGTCTAAAGTGAGAGGTATAAAGGGAAAAGTCAATTGACGGGGAGGCATTCTATCATACATGAGATCAAAATTAGTATCAAAATAATCAACTTTGGGCATAAATAAACTAGTTTACGTGGGATGGAATAAAGTTCTATTTTTATGCGAATTCAAAAGTTCTTGAGTGTCAACTTGACTACCAATATTGAGGCTAGATCTACTTGAGTTTTGAAACAAAAGATTGCCAAATCTTTAAAGGAAAAGTTAGTATTTTGATAGAAGAACACTAAATATTCATGATTTACTTGGCTTCCAATGTAATAGCATTATCATTTGTTTGTTTAAATGGCTTCAGCAAGACATCTTTAATGTTTTCTAATGAATCAATCCTATCATTTACCCAAGATTAGTACATTATTTTAAGTAAATACATCAAAAATAAACTTACTTTTGCCCGCTTAATTCTTGATATGAAGTTGCTTGATCTAGGTTCTCGTGATTTTCTAATTTACTCCAATCCAACTTTCTGTCATACAAAGACATGGAGGCTGAGTCACGAAGTGGTAACACTGTAAATTTGGTGGTTTCAGGTACAATTATGGAGTGCTCCACGCCCTTCCTATTTGTCACATTCAACTATTTATATTTAAATATTAAATATTAATCAATCATTACTTCATACATAATCTTGTAATTAAATGCCTGTACCTCTGCTAATAACAAGTTTAATAGGCGCTTGGCATTCTCCAGAGTAGTAGGTGATAAACTCGCCAGCTTAAACTGTATTATTTTCAATAATCAATTCACTAATTCCCACTTCTTATAATATAAACGAATTACCTCATTATTTTCTAATGCAATAAAAGTTCCTGCAACCTTGGAAATGTCTGACAATGCATCTGACACTTCAAATTGTAAATCCTGGTTTTCTTTCACAAAATCGGGTACTTTGACAATATCCTGCAAGATGTTCATATGAGATAAAATCTCCTTCTTTGCTTTAGCTACACTGGCTGAGAGACCTTCCACAATATATTGATTATTGATAACATCAATGTTCACTTTGACTTGATTCTTCTCCTCAATATTTCGAACTGTATTTCCGTTGTCACCAATAATGAAGAATAATTCGTGGCGCGAAGCTGGGAAAGTCTCTTTTACTGTATCCATTTGTCTTTTAATCGCCTCTTCTTTGACTTGCTCGGTAGTTTTTACTCCCCAATGCTTGTCAATAATTTTATCGATAAGTTGTTGCTTTTTCAACCCTTTATGGCTCAACTTTTGCGCAACAAGAATAGATCTCAGTTGACTCACATTGTAAGCGTTACTAAGCTGATTTCGTAACTTGTCCATTGCTGATACAGAAACAACGTCTTTCTTGGGTCTGAATTTTTCAACTGATTGAATAAGGAAAAGGTGAGGATCGCTGTCATTGCTCGAATCGATTAGAGGTTTCTCAAATTCAGCAACAACATCTTGAACACTGTGGAGAGGTCGTAGATCGGATCCGTCTTTGTTAAAATATTGTTTGGAGACTGAAAAGCACCGTTTATGTTGTGATTTCAGAGTACTTGTCAAAGTATTTCTAAGGAAATTGTACTTCAACATTTTTGACATTTGCAAAAAAATGGAAAAAAAATAGTAGTAAAGTTTACTGACATGCATCAAGGGTTGCTGGGTGCGTTTAGTGAAATTTAAAGACTGGAATTAAAACTCAACTTGAGTGCCTTTCGCCCTTTCGCGATCAATGCAAGGCACCAGCTGATGAGTTCAGCACGAAATCCTATTTTTAGTCATGATGACCTGAACCCACTTTACTAAAAATGACGAAAGGCTAAAGGTATACACTATACTTTATTTATGATTACAGAAGAAGCGTCTAACAGAATACTTGTGATGATTATGAGGACATTCTGACCTGCTTTTCCTTTGACTAGTATCCACTGGTTTCTGTAACCCCATCATAATAGAAAATTCGTAAAAGTTGACAGCACCATCCTTATCCAAATCCACATCGTCTATAAGTTCTTTTGCCTCCGCAAGAGTTAATTTGTCTCCTAACTTCTCCATCATGGCCTGTAACTCTGTTACATTAATCACGCCATCACCATCTTTGTCAAATGCATTGAAAGCTTCTCTTAACTCTTGTTGTTTCGAGGTACTGCGATGGGGGTCTGATAATGTCGGTCTCATTAGCTTGGCAAACTCCTCGAAACTTAAACTACCATCGTCTTGTTGTCCAGCTCGAGCATCTTTGAGCTATAAAGTAATCATTGTATGAGTCGACTTGAATAAGAGAGATTGGCAATATGCACTTACCATGGACGGAATAGCTTCACTGTCTACTCCAGCAGAGTGTAGCATATCAGATAATTCAGACCGAGAAATCTTTCCATCATTATCTTTATCGAAGCTAGTGAAAAGTTCTGATAGATCTCCTTTTTTCTTACTGCTAAGAAAATGGGATCCGAGACTAAGTCGTTTTGAGGCCATATTTGATATTATGAATAAATGGAAAATGAAAAAGTGTAAAAAGTGAATCTGTATTGCTTTTTTCAAGGCAAAAAGGAATGGCAAGCCACCCTTTTAATCTCCTCAATATTCTATTGTGTTACCTCGCATATAAGCGCCACAGTTAATTGTTGTTCTTGGTTTTCTTTCAAGATACTTGCCTACAATTAAAATGCCTCTTGCAGGAGAATCAAAAACTGCTATCATATAAAAATACAACTGGTAATATGAGTTGTTACTTTCATCTCAGGAACAAGCGATCATATTCAGGGCAAAGTTAGTAACCTAAAATTAAAAAATCGAAGGGGCTGTGTGACGCTTGTGGCTTGCAAGCATAAATTTATTTTTAGACCGAAATGCTCATCAGTGACACTTTGAGATACTTCAAGTTTCACGATGCTCAGCATAACCATGTTGGCTTAAAATAAAAACTCGTGTAATCAACTTCAAAGACTGTAGCTTCCTATTAATAAATAACGAATGATTTATAACACTTTTGCCACTGGACAGAATATGTAGACTTTATTGCATACGTTCTTTATCATGTATGAGTCTACTCAAACAATATGTTAAACTCGTCCCACGATTAAGTCATGGAATTTGTTCCACCCACTACCTCGATTAATAATTAAACAGTAGTTTGGCTTGGAGTGGCAGCGTTACTGGCAGCATCTTCAGGAGCAATCCTTGACCTTTCCTCAATTTGTGGGGCCCGTTGAGAACCAAAACCAAGACGTGATAAAAGAGGATATGGGAAAGAGAGAACAACACCAGCGAAGACCACTGTGAAAAGTAATGCTTGTAAGACTTTCATTTTTGTACCCTCTTGTAAATTTAAATATGAAATAAAAATTGGTTGGATAATTATCCCCTTTATATGAAATTTAGCAAAAGCTGTGATCCCATGACGATTTGTTCATCTATAAGGTATGCAGAAGTTGTACAAGAAGTATACACTGTAGGTAAATAAGTTTGATACATGCCAGTATATGTACCTAAACCGTTGTTTGTAAAGTACTTTCGTATGCACAGATCAAGTATGTTTGCTGTATAAGTCACGACAGACATGTACATATTTTAACTCTTGCGGAAAAAACATAAGTGTGTATTCTCAAACTACTATGTATCATGTACTATTTTGGCAGGCACAAGCGTTCAGTAAGATTGACAGTATTTTGAGCGTATGTATTGATATGTGGTGTTGCTTCTTGCTATTTAATTTGACGATATCGTGTCCACAGCCGATGTATTGCATAAAAACACATCAAGCAGATCACATGTATAGAAGTCTTAAATTTGCAGATTGGTTTATTGCGTTTTTTGAAAACATACATATAAATACATAAGCACGGCTTCATCGTCTACGTACGGCCTTTTTTTCCTTAATGAAAAACTTGCGTTGGTATATACAAAAGTAATAAGTTAAAGTTGTGCGTAATGATAAACAAGTATCAATGAATTTGGTATATTTTATGTGTATATCAACTTCTCATAATAGTAAATTCAAATGGTGAATTTATTCTAATGCTTGTAATTCACCGAATTATTTAGTGAGCGTCTTCGTGTACATACTTTTCTGCATAGAAGGCGTTCATTTTGCATACGTATATTTTCTCAAAATATAGTTTCAACAACGACTAAAAACTTCTACGTAGTGGTATCAGGCACAACTTTTTTGGT
This sequence comes from Mucor irregularis B50, assembly GCA_000587855.1. Classification (NCBI taxonomy): domain Eukaryota; kingdom Fungi; phylum Mucoromycota; class Mucoromycetes; order Mucorales; family Mucoraceae; genus Mucor; species Mucor irregularis. Next base: position 154,093 of record KK076459.1, read on the forward strand.
GTCGAGTATTACGTGTAAACCCGTCTTTCAAAAGAAAAAACTTTTTGACTCGGATATGTTAGCATATATGGAGATTTTTACGAAGCGCTTCACCCGGATGTAGAGGCTATAGTTCCTTTATATAATTGTCGCTTATTAACTTTTACAGATGATAATAGATAGATATAGCGCATGAAAAGTCAAAAGAGATGTCTGTATATGAGAGATGGACTGTTTAGTCAAAATGATAAATGATTTCGACAAAGAATTCTTTCTGCCGTTTCCCCCGAAGTAGTATGGACTAGGACTTCAAAAATTCGGTATAAGTGAAAAGCATACTATATAAATAACAAACTGTCTGTGCAAGAAGATGAGAGATTGCCACATAATAAATAGGATGTAGGACTTTACAGTGAGATTTATTACATAACATTTTTTATGGGTGTTTATATATTTAAGTTAGAATACCATTTAGGTATGTATGGAGGCGTCTGGGACCAATATCTTGATTGTTAATTAGCAGAAGGAGGAGTTTGGTTCTGTGCAGCAGCTTGATTTTGTGTAGCAGCAGCTTTTCTGGCGGCATCCTCGGCAGCTCCTTCCTTGGTGCAAACGAAATAGGCAGCACGCTTAGCACAGTGGTCACATAAAGCTTTCTGAGGTTCAATAATGAGTTCCTCTTTTGTTAAAGGCTGTACTGCACAGGCTGCAATGTCGTTTTGAAGACAAGAGACACAGTCTGGCCCCATCTTACAGTTTGTGAAAAAAGGACGGAGTACGGGAGGACACGATGGTCCAGTAGGCTTTACAACAGCCGGCTCCATGCTTGACATTGCGCTCGGTTGAAGAGAAGAGCCATCACCGTGTACTGCAGGAGCAGCGCGTTCGTATAGATTAGGGTTCGGGGAAGAGTAAGCAATACCAGCGAAGACCATTGCGGCAATCAAGGTTTGTAAAAACTTCATTTTGATGTGTTTCTTTGTAAAGTTTGACGATTTGATAAAAAAGTGCTCATATGATGATCCAATTTATAACAAAGACTGTGAACACATGACGAAGTGTTTGCCTATGGAGAAGTAGTAAGTATGAGTCGTATACATGGCAGTGCTTTCATCAAGTGTTTGTATCATACGTACTTCTAAGGGCCTATACAGACTAGATCATCTTAATAATGTTATGTACAAAATATACAATGCCTAGACTTCCTTCAGAAAGACAAATTACGTACTCTTCTATCAATGCGTAAATCTTTAATGGTTTTGATAGGCCATAGCTTGAATATCTATTTTCAGTGCATGTTAATTTTTTTTTCATTTTGACAATAGCATTTTGTCGATGTGATGCATAAGAAGGCATCGGTTTGTCGCTAGAGAAGTCTTAAATTCGCATTTTTATTTATTGTGCATAAATTTTCAAAGGCGAATGCATAAATATAGTGTTTCTGCTTATGTATGTTGTCATCTCTTTCTGTTGAGTGATGAAGAGAATTAACACTGACAAATGTAGTATGTGTAGCTATTTACACCATTCGAGCACCAACGACTGTGCTGAAAGGACGTCGAATAGTGTGTAAATATAAATGCATGCAGTGCGCTTGAGTTATTAGGAATATGTGTACGTAACGTACACACTATTACGTACTCTTCTATCAATGCGTAAATCTTTAATGGTTTTGATAGGCCATAGCTTGAATATCTATTTTCAGTGCATGTTTAATTTTTTTTTCTATTTTGACAATAGCATTTTGTCGATGTGATGCATAAGAAGGCATCGGTTTGTCGCTAGAGAAGTCTTAAATTCGCATTTTTATTTATTGTGCATAAATTTTCAAAGGCGAATGCATAAATATAGTGTTTCTGCTTATGTATGTTGTCATCTCTTTCTGTTGAGTGATGAAGAGAATTAACACTGACAAATGTAGTATGTGTAGCTATTTACACCATTCGAGCACCAACGACTGTGCTGAAAGGACGTCGAATAGTGTGTAAATATAAATGCATGCAGTGCGCTTGAGTTATTAGGAATATGTCTCTTTTCCAGTCCTATGTATACAAGACGATGACCATTTTGCATGCTGCCATTACTCTATAGGTGTTGGTCAATAACATCCCTCCCCTTAGGCATAAACATGTTATACGCAGATACATATTCATTCCTGAGAATTTCTTATATATACATAGCGTTTCAGATTCATTCTAAATTATGCGCGTACTATCTATCATTGCCTATCAACACATACTGATGATTAAAGATCGAGATATCTACATGTAGGTGCAAAGAGTTGTTCCTTTATGAAACGCAACCATAATGTCAAGTTCTACATACATAGATATTTTGTAGGGACATTTAAAACGCTGAAGTTTGACTCTGGACAGATTATTCTTTAGTGAGGTCATTCCCGAGTATAAAAGTGTGTGGGTTGTCTATGTAAGAATTTTGTAGTTTTATGTAGTAGTAATGCGTACATGTTGGGGTTATCTTCGTTCCACAAAATGCGTTAATCAAAGCATTTTGTTTGAACCCAAAAAAAAAAAAAAAAACTTACTGCCATAATTACAAAGAATCTGCGTCTTTGATTGCATGGTTCAAGTGGATACGAAAGAAGCTGAGATTATAAGAGAGAAATAAGGAATAAAATTCCTCCTAAATCTCGCAGAGAGACGAATAGCTAGATGTCTTGCAGTGCAGCCGTAGAAGGAGCATTACCCTCTTCTGGGCAAACATCTGCTAGTATAGTGCTAATTCGAAATCACTTGATTATAAAAGAAATTCCTATTTCGGCAGTCTTAGAAAAAGGCAAAAGGCAAAATATCAAAAAATAATAGGTGCAAAAGTAAGAGAATGGAGAAGAGCTCGTCATTCTCAATTTGATGGAACAGTGACCAAAGTTCTCTAGTGCGAATAGAAACTGAAAGTAGAAAAATAAAAAGAAGCTGAGTTTTCTATTGTCATCTTCCATTTTTTCTTTCTTGGAACCAAGGACTGTGCCGAATTTGGGTGGCAAAAAGATTTAAGCAAACCAATATGAGCATCTCCGATGAGCCCCAATTATTTACTCCTTTTAAATCAGCTCCTTCCACTTGCTATAATGAATCGAATTTATTCACTTGGCAATATAAATATATGTGGTTAAAGAAAGAGACCTTTTTATAATTTGTTGTTTTGTCAATAAATATATACCTTATTCATTTAAGAAGCAGAGACAGTGTCAGGCTTTGCAATCGTGATATAAAAAAAAAAATCAGAAAACTCTAATGGCAGCTCAAATTTGTCATTGTCAGAAATAGGGGATTGACGTAGCCTTCTACTGATCAACAGATCTATTTAGAAACCTGAGATCTATCCAGTGATTCGGAGTATCTCTAATTATCATTATTGTTATAATTATCATGGGCAATATCACAGAGTATTCGACAGTGATGAACTTGTACTTATTCGTACCGAATGCAAAGAACAGCAAAATTGGTAAGAAAGATAGAGCTTAACTCATAGTGCTACCTGCTTATAATCTACATGTATCATACTTGCTGGCTGAAGCAGTCAAATTCTTTAGAGCCTCAGCTGTGTCGAGGTGGCAAATATTTACTACAAGCCAGTAACAAATAAGGCAAGCTTGTTTAGAGAAGCCACTGTGCATGAAATCGCTGATTTCTACGACTTCTTTTTTTAATAAAAGCTTATTTTAAACTTCTTCAAAGACGAAAGGGTGAAAGCGTAATAGATTCGATTTTACAGATTCACCGGCCTTTCTTTCCATACAAAGTATAGAAATCATTTATATTCCTCTCCTTCTTCTACCTCTCTGACTTTCTTCTTTTCTCTATTTTTATTATCTTAAAAGCATATGCTATTACGATATTATAACACGTTGTTCTCCAAAGGGGAAACATTAATTTTCTGTACATTAGCTTTAGCGTGGTAGAAAAGTACAAAAGAAAAAGATCGACTCTGCGTTTTAAATTTGAATCACAGATAGGCAATTTTTATTTTTTTGGGCAAACATCATCCCGCCCAGCCCGGTTAAATAATCTGCTTAGCTTTTAAGAAAGAATCCAAGTCTTCTTTTCAGAACGATAATATCAAATTAATGTATTCAAACTAATTGGATCATCACTATTACTCCGCTTAATTGGGATTTTCATATATAAAGGGTACATCTTTTTCATCTTGAACAATTATCTTTTATCACTATTATCTTGTTATAGCATTAATTTATTACTTTTATCACCCAAAAATGGTACCTGAATACTACTACTCACTTGGCATCACTGTGGACGAACTCGAAACTTTGCAAGAAGCCTTTCAACTCTATGACACCAAGAATCATGGTTCTATTAGAAACGATCAATTCTCCCACATCATTGCCAGTCTTGGTATCGTCACTGACGCCAAGCAAATTGAAAAGATCGTTAAAGGAGCTGATACAAACGGTGATGGCGCCATTGACTTCCACGAATTTGTACTCACTATGTTTCGCTATATACCCCATGAGCCTGTAAGCTCGACTATCAACTACAAGAAAGACCATATTTTCTCTGAAAAAGATGTAAGTGATGAAGAATTGATGGCCTGCTTCAAATACTTTGATCAAGATCATGATGGTCGTATCAGTCAAAAGGAACTTGAAGTCGTCATGTCAAAGCTCAACTCACAACTTACACCAAAAGAACTCAAGGATATGATGCGTCTTGCCGATATCAATCGCGATGGCTTCATCGATTTCGATGAGTTCAAGCAATTATTACCTCCCCTATAGATAATACAACATTAATACCCTACATCTATCCACATATTCACCTACACTTGTACATATAAACAATAATACTAATAAAGCAACGCTGCATCTTTTTCATCTTTGTACGACCTTGGTTATTTTTTATCCCGATTGAAAAGGAGCCAACTGATGATACTATCAATTAGAATGAGTAAGCCCAAGTCAACTATATTCTCTTTTCTTCTTGGATGGATAGTGATTGTAGGAATTTTGAAACGCTCGAGTGAATACAAAAGGGATCAAGTTAAAGGATAGGTAGTGATTGGAGACGAAAACATTACAGGCTCTATACGGCGTGAAATGCTGTCAGACGGAACCTGTTTGTTTACTTTTCCAGCAATTTAGATTGTATGGAAATTCAAGATGTGAAGTTGTAAAACAATGGTGATAAAATTTCAAGTCTGCGTATGCATTGGAGAATTAAAGGAAATACATACACTGCACTCATGGGAGGGTCTTGGAGTAAAATCCCTCGTTGTTAAGTCGATTGTTCAATTCAAATGGATAAACAGCTGCTCCTTCTATTGAAACCAATACATCTGACCTAATAAAATAGATGATTAATTAGCAAGTCAACAATATACCACTTTCGGACTTCTTTTATATTATATTAGCCTTCATTTTAAGCAGGTTTTTTTTCATCTCTACAGTCTTTATTTGCGTATTCTTCCCACTTTCTTTGGTCTCTTTTACAGACCCTCGGGTGATGAGCGAATCAACGAATTTACGGTCCAACTTCGCTAGTACTTCACCGCGCCTGGCATAAGGCATATTTAGTTATGTATTGCAAAATCAAAGTCAGTGCGGTAGGTGGTTGCCATTGAGACACTCGAATAGGCATCATAATAACAGTGTTGTTTTGCAAAGACGCATTGAATAAAGATGAAGCCAGACAAATTTTGTGTTTCAGGTTGTAAAGAAGTTTTGTTCATTTTGGCATTTGTAGAACGTTTTCTCAAGGTTTTAATGTGCAAGTTTTTCTATACCCTCTCGAATCAAAAGCGCTTATAATCTTTCCTCCTTCTGGAGGAGCTTGAAGTACCATGGGCTTTAGTTTGGTTGCCAAAATCCTCAAGTGACCTCGGTAAGTTAAAAGAATACTGGAATCTTACAACAATCATTGGGTAAAAAAGTTTCGAATCGATATTGACAAGCTAAAGCGATCTTTGGGGCCAACTAAATATCCAACTTTGCTATTGTTGTTATAGAGAAGTTCAAGCCTACGCTTTACCTCAAGTGATTGACCATACGTCTCACTCACAAATAGATATCCTTAACGTCATTTTTTGTCACTTTTTCGCGCTCAATCTACCCCCTTCTTGACAGCGTGTGAGCACTATTGCTCATTCTCGTGATCATGTTCTACTCTTTACAGTTCAAAAGTCAACCGTCCGATAGATATTGGTCCATCAAGCATATGCGAGGAATACCCAAACCAAACTGTAAATTTTGGTGTGTTTGTTTACTTTTTCATTTCTTTTTTGACGTATATGAAGTAAATCTTCATCGGTTGTCCACACTTGGTAACCCTCTTGATGCCGGCCCCAAGCTCTATATTCCGATGTTAGCGTTTACATAATGCACCCTAGCGTCGGGATTCATTTATTTATACTACAAGCTCAACTTGTGGTTTTTTTTCATTCAACTTTGGAAATAAGCGTTTTTCAAACACATTTATAAACAGCCGTTGATTTTCAAATAGGGTGATACTAGTTACAAAAACTTTACATCTGTGACTTACGGCGTTTAACGGTTGTCTACAAGAAAAAAATAGCACTCTCATATCGGAAAAAAACGGAAAAAAAAAAAACCTTACAAAAATTTCTGTGGCCAATCAAGGTTCACAATCAACGCCTCTATTAACGACAATCATTGAATATCGATCAGTCACCTTAAATTAGAGGAGGAGAGGAGATGCCAATAACCGTATTAAAAGCAATGGCTTCAATGGTTTTTTTTCATGCAGAAGATAGAATTCTGTATTCTCGAAGCTCTAAAAAAGAGTTTTCAAATGCCTCGATAAAATTGGAAGAGTTTGGTTCGATCAAATGAAAGGCATTGCTGTCTTTAAGAAAATTTTCATGTACGGTGTGATGTAAGTAGCACTGAAGTATCACATTATAGTATTGAATTGCCTCTTTCTTTCGAAATGTTTACATTTACCTCTAGTGGGTTTAGTGTCATTGACATTCTTCCAAGGATTACCTGTAAAAATTAGTTATCTTCACAAAATACATCCCATCAGGTCATAACAAAAAGAGTTCGTCCTTTGCGCAAACCGATTTAAAGCCCCTAATTTTTGTGGCAATGACTTGAAACCGTGACAAATAAGTAAAAAAATAGCACAAACGAAGCAGATTTTGAAAGTCAATGCATTGTTCCAAAATGACGACGATCCAAAATGAGATTTTCTCTTGCGTAACTTTCAATTTATGTTTTTCAGCTGGCGACAATATTCAGTGTGTTGGCAATTCCCCCCAAGAACTTCCTCCTTTTTACTAAAAATGGGACTACCACCAAAAACCGGAGAAGTAATAGGGGAGCAGTAAATACAATTTGATTTCTTTACTTTTGCATTGTACCTTTAAGGGACCATTTCCTTTCTACCTGAGGTTGTAATTTAAGAGATATACAAGAAGAGAAAAAAAGTTATTTTGGTCTGTATTACATAAATTTAAAAAAACTTTTTCTTTTTTTATATTTCTCTTTTCCTCTTTCTTCCTAGTGATAGAAAAAAAAAAACCCTCACGATTTCTTTTTAATCCAAATGTCCATAAGGAAACAGTCTCCTTATGGTCCATTCGTTGAAAGGGTACTGTTGCCCTCTGTGCGCATTGGAGCACTTTTTCTAGCAGTACTCGCAATTGGATTTGGAAGCTGGTTGGGTACAAATGATAACATCGAAAGTTGCTCTTTTAGGAGTAGTATATCAATGCAACAAGTATTTCTTTACAGAAACATCTCCAGTAATTTAACTACTCCAGATTCAGTATCATTTGGGTTGTGGAAACATTGTTACATGTATGCTTTAAATTGCTCTTGTACACCTGCTAGTCTTACATATCAACCAGGTACGTTAGAGAGCGATCACCTTGTATAACTTGCACGATATTGCCGTTTCTTACTATAAATTGGAAATGCCGTCAACAGATGTATCGACAATCCTTCAGGTAGCAACTGAACATCATGCGAAACCACCCCCTACAACCAGCACTTCCTTAAGTAGGGTGATTCCTTTAATTTTAGCTACTGTCTTCAGCTCCATTGCATTACTTGTTGGGCTTTGGGCTAACCGTCGAGGAAAATATCTCTATAGAAGAATTATTGTTGGTTTACTATTGGCAACAACTATTTTAATTGCCTATAGTTTTGGATCTACTTACGACCAGTACCTCAAAGCAATCAAGCAAACATGTAAAAACTCAAATAGTACGGTGCTGTGTGCTAAGACAGTAATCCAAATTGAAGCAATTTTCTTTGCCACTGCCCTCGGTCTACTATTTATTGGATTATTGTTTTGGTTTATCGCATCGTCATTTTTCACCGCTAGCTGGAATGATGAAGCAGTGATCCCTGTGGAAAAACCTATGAAACATTGGAGTTTTGGCGGTAAAAATTCGAAATTATCTACGACAATGTCAACGCAATATCGTAGAGAGCTTGCAAACAGCGATAAAAATTTGTCGGATAATCATCAACAGCAGTACCAGCAACAAGATGAATTGGCTGTATGGCGTGATGTTACCATGTTTGATGAAGATATGATGTGGGAAGACCCCGAGAAAAAGATACACAAACATGACGACTATTATAATGACGACTTCAATAATCCATTACCGCTTCAACAAACAAAGTATCATAACAACAATCCTCATCATCGTCAACAACAAAAGCATGCCAGAGGTATGCACGAGCAGCAAGTACGAAGCTCCACTCATATCGTTGGCCCCAATGAAAAGCAATCGCTAACGCCTCCACCCCCAGCGGAAGCACGAGGATATAATAAGTCGCGTGTAACATCATCCAAAAAGAGGCAATCGTCAAATCATATTTACAATAACAGCCAGCATCGTACCACAAGAAAAGAAAGTAGCGATTCTGCAATGACTTTCGGTGGTCACCAACACAAATCCCGAAGAAAATCAAGTGGCAAACCTCTATCAGAACTGGAGCCAACATATCAACAACAGTATAGAAATACACCAACTAGCATGTCTCCGCACCCATTCCAGTACCCTCCAAATGGTACAAGAAACTCTTCATATTGCATGACACCTTTTTACGAGGAAAATGGCGGTGGATCATCTGGTGGAAGTAGTAGTTCTTACAATCAGGATGGATACTTTCAACAGAATGTACCCATATTAGGTATGCCACCTGTGGAACACCCTTTAAACAAAAAGACGATCAAAGATAAGCGCATCCAAAATTATCTTCGAACAACTAATGGTTGATTCTGACTGTACCAATATATTTCAATCTCATTTTTTTTCTAATTTTCCTTGTTCTTCACTTTTCTCCTTTACAAAATCATACTTTGCTTAATATTTCATATATATCCCTCCCTAATAAACTATTGTTTCTTCTACATACGACATATATCACACTAAGTCGTTCCAAAGATAAAATCCAAGAAGAAAGAGTCGTTCTATTTATTACAAAAAAAAAAAAGAAAATGCAAGAGGATCCTTACTTTCTTTGCTTTTGAGCGAGGAAATCAGAGAACTCTTGATAAGGGCCCTTGGTGAATTCAGACTCTTCCCAAAGATCAGGAGTTAAGAAAGCGTAAGTGTTACCAATAGCAGCAAAGGTAGCCTTAACGAAATTTCCAAGAGTACGAGTAGAACCACGAGAGGTAGTATAACAATCGGTGACGCCAGCAAGTTGAAGAACCTTCTTAGCAGTGGGAGAGGCAACGATACCAGTACCACGGGGAGCAGGGACTAAACGAGCAAGAACGGAACCACAGCGACCGGTAACCTTACAAGGGACAGTATGAGGTTCACCCAAGTTGGAACCCCAATAACCGCGACGAACGGGGATAATGGCAAGCTTGGCAAGGATAATACCACCACGAATGGCAGTAGCAACTTCCTTGGCACACTTGACACCCAAACCTACATGGCCATTCTCATCACCAATGACAACAAAAGCCTTGAAACGAGTACGTTGTCCAGCAGTAGTTTGCTTTTGAACAGGCATGATCTTCATGACTTGATCAGTGAGCTTGGGGAGGAAGTAATCGACGATTTGGTACTCCTTAATGGGCAAAGAGAAAAGGTAGATTTCCTCAATAGACTTGATCTTGTTAGCCTTGACAAGACGACCAAGCTTAGTGACAGGAACCCATTCGTTCTTTTCTTCCCCACGGCGGCCGCGAGAACCGCGAGCACCTCCACGTCCACGACCTCTACCAAACGATCCACGTTGTTGTTGTTTCTCTACAAAAGAAATAACGTTGTTAAACATCCCAACTTCTCCACATAAAATTCAATGCTAGTCCCTTTGAACTTACTATCGGCCAAAGCAGAATCAGCCATTTGCTAAGAAAAACAAAAAAAACCAGTGTGTTGTTAGAGTCCATCGATTTATGTGTTGTTGGGCCATCCATCCATTTTATTATCCATGGAAGTGAGCTTGGGGAGGAAGTAATCGACGATTTGGTACTCCTTAATGGGCAAAGAGAAAAGGTAGATTTCCTCAATAGACTTGATCTTGTTAGCCTTGACAAGACGACCAAGCTTAGTGACAGGAACCCATTCGTTCTTTTCTTCCCCACGGCGGCCGCGAGAACCGCGAGCACCTCCACGTCCACGACCTCTACCAAACGATCCACGTTGTTGTTGTTTCTCTACAAAAGAAATAACGTTGTTAAACATCCCAACTTCTCCACATAAAATTCAATGCTAGTCCCTTTGAACTTACTATCGGCCAAAGCAGAATCAGCCATTTGCTAAGAAAAAACAAAAAAAACCAGTTGTGTTAGAGTCCATCGATTTATGTGTTGTTGGGCCATCCATCCATTTTATTATCCATGGAATGCTTACATAATGTATTTAAAAGAGTTATTAAATTTAAAGAGGAGGAATCCATCACCTTGCAAGCTTACTAGCATATCATATAGGGATTCACTTTGATAGGTTTGCAAACATCATTGGCCAGCTCGACCCGGGAAAGCTGGTGTTTAAATTGCAGAGGATTTTCATGCATTTTTTTTTATTTTATAAGTAAATCTACATCATGTTCCAAACACAGATATTCGAGAGCAAGATAAGTCTCGTCATCATGAGACAAGCAATTTTCAAGAATAAGGGTCGATAAATTAGGGCATTTCCGAAATAAATAATGGTATATTGTTCGATCAACTTTGGTAGAAACTATCTTGAGACAACGAAAATGATGGTGAAGCGAAGACGTTTTTGCGTCTAACACTGTAACGGTTGCTAAATCACTGGAGTCGTTGTACGTGGGATTTTTTAGTTTTTTTGTGTTTCGTTTTTGTATCAATAGTGTAAATGTCAATGACTGTAAATTAGGAAAGTGATCAAGTATGGAGTCGATATGTAATGGTCTAGTTGGCTCTTCAGTGATGGGATCAGCGTATAAAGTTATTATGCGAGTCAAATTCAAATGGCATAGTTGATTGTTAATGGGGGTTTTAATTAAACCACTCAAAAATTTAACTTCATTGTATTGTTCGCGATGATTTTCTAGACTATAGTGCATATTATACACTTGTAATGGTTGATATTTACTTAGAGTGCATTGTAACTTGTTAGATTGTCTGTTGCGAAGATCGATATCGGTGTAACGGAAATTCAAGGAGATTGCAGCTGGCATATTCATCATGATAAAGTCGTACGTGGTTTCCATCATAATACTCTCGGCAAGAAGGACATACTGTTGGACATTGACGAATGAGAATTGTATTTGTTGAATATTTGAGGAGTGCAATACGTCTAGTATCGACTCGACCATGTTTATCGATTTAATAGGGCGATCACGATATCCTGTTATACAGTGCAAGTATAGAAATTTTACATTTTTATACCATGATTTCAACAATAAAAACCAGTTTGAGTTGGGGTGATCAATCGTACAGCGTAATGATTCCATCGATTTTAAGGGAAGTACTGCTAAATCCTCGTCATCTACAGACCCGACCAACTTTATGCATAATACAAGTGATCTCAACTGTGTATAACAAGTGTGTATCTGTCTAATATTTTTAACGCGTAGCGAGATTCGTCTGTCGTCAATCACAAACTGTTCGACCTTCTCAGATGGTGATACCAGCTCCATTATATTATGCTTCGGTTCAAATAATCCACACAAACTGATATCGACTAGCTGGTTTTTAAGTTTGCTATATACTTGAAAACTTTCAGCTGTTCCTTGAGATGCTGGAATCTTGTTGAGTCTTGGCCATGACATTGTAAAATCGAGCTCATTCATTAGCTTCCAGTATTCGTTCTCGTAAAAGAAGAGCTCAACGAGATTGGCACAGTACCTCGCTAGCAATTCGAATTCCGTTAAGGTCATTATTCTCGTTCCATACTCTATATCACAGTTATTCATGAGCAAAGAAAGAGTTCTCACAGAGAGGTTCGGCTGGTGGCGGTGGTGGGCGATGCTGGAAAGAAAATAGCGAAATGAGACCATGTCTGTAATAACGACATTTTTGTATAAGGACTCTAACATCGCTGGGTATAGAGCAGAGCATGCTACAAGACTAGACAGCTTATCTCTTTTGCTTAACTGACATGCAATCTTCTGCAGTACTTCAAAAGGGAAATTATCAAAAGTAGACATCGATTTTGATCATTGTTATTTTCAATCCAACCGTAACTTTTTATAAAGAGCTTTCGTGTAACCAATGAAAATTGATACATGTAGGATGGTCATTGAGCTTACTTTGAGCCGTTTCATGTTCATACTATCTTACAGATTTCGAGAGTAAAGTGGCTAGAATATACATTGATACAAAACGGAGAGGAAGTAACGGACTACCTTGCAAAGTAAGCTCAGAAACTTCCCGTGCTTGGTCAAACTACACATTCATTATGTTCAAAAGAGAAAGCTTCTACAATTAAGATTTTTAGAAGCTAGAATATCAAATGTAAGTACTAAGATGAATGATAGGTTTTTTGCTACTTTATTTAAACTTTGATGCACACGCTTTCAAAATGAGATTCAGGAGAAAAGGGGCGCTACAGCCAAAACTAAGACGTCAATAAATAATGTTGATCAATCGGTTTTATCAATCTACAAGTGCATATGTGTATTTATGATAATTAAAAGTAATCTACATATATCTGTATGTCTTTGGGAATTTCACTGATAGCTTTACCCATCCTGATACCTGTATAACTGCAGTGCGTAGTGTTGATCTTATATGAGGTACTTGTATTGTCTCCAACAATCCCTATTCTCAGTGTTGACGACTTTCTGTATATGAGCAAGAGAACCCTTCACTTTTGCTTAATCGTTTCCGAGTGTTACTTAATCCCTTTTATTCAGCTACATTTAATACGATCCATATCATGTTCTACCTACTAAGTAGCTTTCGAATAGATTATACATATATGCATGGTTTTTTTACAATTATGAGCTGATTTTTCTGTAATTATCCAAGGTTTTAAAGGTTGAGCTTCTCTTTTTGTAAAGTGTATAACTCCTGGTAATTTCTTGTTCCTTTTCTGTACAATTTCATACATTGTCCCTTGACAAACGCTAGCGCCCTGCAGATGATACAATATGTCAAATTGTGAGCGCTGAAGGGGCAATGATAAATGAAGACTATCCTGCTGATATTTTGTATCAGTTGAGTACGTATTACATGTCAAATAGATCAGGAGATTATGTGCTTTTTAGTTTGATGACTTTTAATTCAATTTCGACCAGAAGAGTGTTTGTTGGGCCACAATGATATTGGTTTGTTTGCACATTAAAGTGTTTTAACATAAAAAAATAGCCCTGGAAGTGCAGAAATAAGAACATAAGAACATAAAACCGCTCAAATTTTGCTAGTCGTGTAGAATCATACGTACAAACAATTCATTATTACTCAGGGTTTCTTGTGTAAACATAAAACTTAATTCATGTATACACACATCAACTAGCCAAGTTGGAGTTTTTTTTTTTTTCAAGTATTTATTTACGATGTTTTCTGTAGATTAGACGAGTTTAGGTACAAATAATGAATTTGGTAAAAGATAGAAAAGAATGTGAATGGTGGTTTGGATTATATAGTAGGTGGTGTATGTATATTGCGGATATAAAATACAAGTAGAGGTGTGTTGCTGTTATTGTGTCTTTAAAAAGATAGTATTATTTTGAGTTGTTTGTTGTTGTTGCCTTCGAAGCAGTAGACATTTAAACTAAATCCACTGCCTTTTCGCTATAAGGGGGCGACCACGATGGCGGAGGATCCTGAAACATACAATGTGAATCCTTTTCATCTGCACAATGGTTATTAAAATAAGCGGATTTTGGTGGTGGAATATATCCCATATCGTCTTCCGAAGGAGAGCGACGGTTGAATTGGCGGCTCTTCAGTGCATTAAATCGGTCATCAAATTCAATATCTATAGCCTACTCAATTCAGTTAGTATGTTCTTCGTTTCACATAGCGTTTGTTGCCCTTACGTAAACTGATTTGAAGCCGGATAACGACTGAATTCTTTGGGGCGTAACATCGAGTCCATTCTTATTAAATCTAAAATTGATGCCTCGAATATTTTCTGTTGCATTTAGCCGACTGCATATCTCGAGAATGTTTTCTTCAAACTATGAATAGAATATCCAAATATCAAAAAGCAAGTGGTTAATATGTGTTCAAGATATCTTTTTTTTTTGACAAGTTTTCAATACTTTTGTTCTCCTACTTCGATGTAGCCAAGCCATGAGAAATGACGAGATAATAATAAATGCTGGCAAGGCAACGAGGATATATGGGCTATTGAAACGAATCCAAAGTAAATAAAATGATGTTGCAGCAGTCATCCACATAGTAAATAATGTCCCAATCCAAAATATTTTGGGGCCTGGCGGTGGTCTCAAACGCGCAGCTTGATTGAAAAGTCCAACAATAGAGTAAAAGTCATGGACTGTTAGCTAAATATGGTTTAAAATGAAATCAGGTAAATAAAAAGTCTGTGCTTTATCCATATGATTTTTATGCTGTACATTATTTTGAAGGTCAAATGTGTACTGATCATCAAATTTTCTTCGAAAAGCTAATCGGACACTCTTCATTATTTCAAGTTAGTGAAGAGGCAATATACAAAGAGGATAAAAGACAAAAGCTATGCTGTGGTATCAATTAAATTATGTAGAAATGTGGAATGTTTATCAAATGTATGAAGGAAAAAGGAAAGGAAAAATGAGAACAAAAGAAAAAAGGAAAAGAAAAGAGAATTATTCAAAGGAGCTGAGATGTTTAAGGATCATTTATATATGAATTTCAAAAACGAATCAAATATGAAGGTTATAAAAGTGAAAAGAAATATTATGACCGCATATTGTGTGGTAAATAAAAAAAACTCGGTTACAATCATTATCTTAAAATGAATACATTATAACGAAAAAAATAACCCTTTTCTTATTGCCGAATTGAATCATTATGTACAATGAGAATTTATTCTATAACTTAGTATATTGTATCCTGAAAATACTTAAATGCTTCCATCATCGCTATGTGAATGAGAGAGTACACGATCTAGGTTATAGGCAGCTATGAAGAAAATAATATTAATAAATTGAACGCTAAAACCGCTCCCTTTCCCCTTCACATAGATTATTCCCCTTGTCCCTATTTAATATGCGACTCTTTTTTCCACAATGGCAAACTTCTCCTCCCCCTCCCCCCTGACATATACCAAATCTCGGCTACAGAACTTACCACTAATGAATGACAAATGTGTAAATGCTTGAGGGAAATTGCCCAATAATTCACCAGATCTTGCAACTTCTTCTGAAAAGAGACCGAGATGGTTGCCGTAGGAAAGCATCTTTTCAAACATGACAACAGCTCGAGTCAATAATTTTTTGTCATACTTGCCAGCTCTAGTTAGAGCCTCGACTAGCCAAAAGGTGCACATGGAAAATGCCCCTTCCAGACCTCCAACGCCGTCATCCGTGGTCAAAAAGTTGTATCTGAATACCAGATCGTTTGCTACTAGGCCACCCTTCTCAGGAGGCAACAAAATTCGTTCAATAGTATTCAATAATCTAGGATCCGTGGGCGATGAGAAAAAGACTAATGGCATAATAAGAGTACTGGCATCAAGGGCATCCGGTGATTCAACACTTTGAGTGAACATTTTGAGCTCCTTGTTGTAACATTTATCTTGAACGACTTCGTAAATTTCGTCTCGAGTTTGCATCCATTTCTCTCGATTAGGACAAGGAAAAACTCGCTTTTCAGCTAATCGCAGAGCTATACGTATCCGATGATTAGTTGATTGATTAATAGGATAGTAATCACCAAGCTAGTTTATACGATATTACCTCTGTCTAATGCAACCCAGCACATGACTAATGAGTAAGTGAATTGTTGCTTACGGCCGCGAACTTCCCAGATAGACATATCGGGAACGTTCCAATTGTTGCAAACATAATCGGCCAATTTGCGGACGGCAACCCACATGTCATAGGAAATAGGCGAACCATACTTATTGTATAAATAGATACCATCCATCAATTCACCGTAAATATCCAATTGGAGGTGGTCATAAGCGCCATTACCGATACGAACAGGCTTAGACCCGCGATAGCCATCTAAATGATTTAAATCTAACTCATCTAGTCTTTTGACACCATCGATACTATACATAATGCTAAGAGACCCGTCGTCGTTCTATAAGATCAGTAGTTCAGTATTGTAAATTGTCTTCCCCTAAAATATAGCATCACTTTACCAAATCATTACAACGATCTTGAATATATTTCATGAACTCTTTCGCCTCATGACTGAAGCCTAACCTCAAGAAAGCATAAATGGTGAAGGATGAATCACGAATCCATACATAACGATAGTCCCAATTACGTGGCCCACCAATTGCTATAGAAAACGTAAAGTAAGTCAGAAGTCTTGCACTCATGAGACAATTACGATTCTCCACACAAACCTTCAGGGAAACCAAAAGTAGGAGATGCAACTACAGCACCGGTCTAAAAAATAAGGTAAATTTAAATTACGGAAAGTACACCCCCGCACGGCTTACTTACTGGTTCGTAAGTCAATAACTTTAAAGTCAAAGCGCTTCGTAAAACGTTTTCTCTCCAACGACCCTTGTAAGTGCTTTGGGACACCCAATTCAACCAATAAGTGCTTGTTTGTCTGAAGAGTGCATCAACTAAGCTCTTGGTCAGAGGAGGGTCATCGGCTAATCTCAATTTACGGTCAATAGCGCTTTCTTTGGAATAATCTTCGGGCCCTTTAGGAACTTCTCTGAAAATAAATACAACTTCCTGAGCTTCCTGGAGACCAAAATTGGCATAGACACCAGGGCCTAAATGCGAGCTCTTCTCATCAGTCAAAATTTTGACAATCGGGCACTCAAAATCTCCACACGAGACCAAATGACGCAAGTCCATACTAAGCTTTTCACTTTCAAAAATGACGCGGTCGCGACTAGCATAGTAGTGTAAATCCTCGTCAGGGTAAAGTTTGGCTTCAAGTCCTGCAATGGTTTGTTGATCATCCGAAACTTCTTCATGAACAACGCGTGTAGTATGCTTATCTTGAGCGTAATTGAAAGCAGGGTAACACTCCATTTTGAAATGCACAGAGCCACGGATGACGCGCACCTTACGTATCAACCAGGGCAAGAGAGGTTTTGTGGAGCGGCGTTGACCTTGAACGGGAACGTGCATGAAGTCTGTAATCTCTGCTACACCTTCGTCGGACAGAAAACGAGTTGTCAAAATATTGCTATTAGGCAGATACATTTGTTTGTTGCTTGTATGCTCTGTACTGGGAGAGATAGAGAAATGGCCTCCTATGTCTTTATCCAAAACTCGACAAAAGATGGAAGGAGAGTCAAACTTGGGGTAGCAGTAAAAGTCACAAGAGGCATCTGTACCAACCAAGGCTATGGTTCTCATGTTACCAATGATTCCGTAGTTTTCGATAGGCAGGTAACCTCGTTTGCGAATATTACAGCAAGTGTTTTCAACATCTGCTCTCTGATAATGCTCAGGATTAATACTTTGACGGCGTGTATCAGCTACATATCGTTGGCCTTCGGGGAGAGCTTGACAGGGTTCTTCTGAATGCTCGATTTCGGACTCGAGCTGTAAGCCATAAGACCTATCATTATCATCGTCACTGTTAGAACTACCACGACGGAAACTTGACATAATTTAATGGGCGTATTTTTTTATAAAAAGAAAAAGAGATAAAGATTGTGTTTCAAGAAGATGAAAGTTTTTTAATTTACAATTACACACTTTTTATTTATAACGTCATTTTTCATGCTAAATTTGTACAGATGGGGTTTCTCAGCGGAGAAATAAAGTACCGACGTGCATAAACGTGAAAAGCCTGGGTTTCTATTTACTTGTACAAACTGGGGAGAATCTTACCGCTGCATTCACCAAAGCCAATATGATAGTCAGCATTACCAGCTTGACCGGTAATCTTTACTTCGTCACCATCTTGTAAAAACAAACGCTCAACTCCGTTTTCGAAAGAGATCTTGTCCTTACCGCTCCAGGTAATTTCTAACAAAGAACCGTAGGATCCCTTTTCCTAAAATTGAGAAATATTTAGACTTTTTCCCTCGCCTGATCGAGCCAAATAAACTTTACCGGTCCAGAAATTGTGCCAGTAGCACCCATGTCTCCTGGTCTCATATTACAACCATTGATAGTGTGGTGAGCTAATTGTTGGGTGATGGACCAATACATGTGTTTAAGGTTGGATACAGTAACAGTTTCGAACTTGGATCCCTCGGCAGCTGTAATCGGAGGATTAGAAATATTTTAATAAGTGGGAATATTATGTTTGTAATTTCTGACAAATTGCTTACGTTTGATTTGCACTTGAAGGTTGATATCATATGCAGCGGGCTTATTTTCTTGAAGATAAGGTAATGGTTCTGGGGTGGCTTGAGATGGACCGCTGGTGAGGAAAGGTTCGAGAGCATCCAATGTGACAACCCAAGGAGAGATTGTAGTACCGAAGCTCTTACCCAAGAAAGGGCCTAAGGGAACGTACTCCCAAGCTTGGATATCGCGAGCTGTAATAAAACGTAATAGCATTATATCAATCATTAATACATTCCCTTTTTATTCTTTCTTTCACATTCCAAACTTACCACTCCAATCGTTGACTAAAACTAAACCAAAGATATGGTCTTGGGCATCCTTGATATCAATTTTTTCACCAAGTTTGTTACCGGTACCAACAAACCATCCAACCTCTAATTCGATATCCAATCTAGCAGAGGGACCGAATACGGGGGCTTGCGCACCTGGAGGCATTCTTTGACCAGCGGGGCGGCGAATGTCTGTGCCAGATACAACGACAGAGGAGGCACGACCATGATAACCGACAGGGATATGGAGCCAGTTAGGTTGGAGAGCGTTGTCTTTACCACGGAACATGATACCAACGTTAGTAGCATGTTCACGAGAGCAATAGAAATCAGTGTAATCGCTAAAGGAGAGATAAAACACGTTAGTTTCTTAAAAATTGTTCCATTCTAAGAAAAAATTACCCAATCTTAGCAGGTAAATGCATCTTGACTTCAGTCAAAGGAATCAAGGCACTCTGCAAAAGTTGAGAGTTTCCACTCAATTTGTCGTTATCTTTAGACAATAAATCTTGGATTGCTAAACGGGTGGCCTTCCAAACGGGACGTCCCAATGACATGAAAGTGTTTAAACTTGTCTGGATGAAATCGCAACCAAATCAGCCTTTCATTTTACCTCAACCTTAGATTTTCTCAACTTACCTCACTGAAAACCTTGACTGGATCATTCAAGCCTTGGATACCATCCAACAAACCAGCCTTGGCGATCTCAGAAAGATCAAGGGCTTTATCCCCAATAGCAGTACCAACGCGAGGAACAGTCTGTAGTTCACATTTTGCTTAATTTCCTCTTCAATCTATACCGCGTGTGGTTGTATTCAACTTGCTTACCTTGTCGCTGGTTGAAAAAACGCCGAAGGGGATATTCTGGATAGGGAAATCAGAGTCTTTTGAAACAGTTACGAAGCTTTGGAGGGTCATCTTTGTGGTGATCTTTAGGTAAAAAAGAAAAAAGAAAGAGTAGAAATAAAGTAGATTCATCTTTTTCAAGGCAGGAAAGGAGGTATACCTTAAATACGGTCTAGTCAGCTGACCGTGGTATGAGTTTTGCTTTGTGTAACGTGAAATTCAGGCTTGGAAAATGGCCTACAGCGTTTAAACAAATTTTTTGTCTAAACTCATAATCTTCTTTCAATACTCTTCACAACTGCACATAAAGTCTTTTTTGGATTAAAAATACTCTATACGACGAAGATTGAAAAATATTTTATTTATGAAATGTAACACTTCTGCGTTTTGATGATAAATGAAAAATTTGATAGATCGGCCGAAAGGAGATACGATTTGGTAAGATCACATATTCTTGTTCATTACGAGAATTTGTTGTAAATTAAGGAACTTGATTGGATACTTGCTCTCGGATTTATTTACCTCTGTCACACCTATAAAACGTCAACTTCAAAGAATAATTTTTTATGATTACTGTTGTTACACGCCCAAAAATAGATTGCACAGCTTTAACACTGAAGTGGCCCTGCATTGGAGCACTACAGAAAATCAGCCATGTTTTGCGCGATTATCAATCCAGCGTGATTTAATTCCCTTTTTTTTTTGCTGTAATACCTGTTCAAATGAAATACGTAGATGATCTTTAGCACTTAAATTATGGGCATTCTTCAATAAAAGGGGCCACAAAACAGAAGACTGACTCGATTTTAATTGGCTTTATCAAACTAAAAAAACATTTTCAGTAGATCTACGCTTCTTCAAGTACAGGGTGTTTCGAAATTCTATTTCGATTATTTATTATTTTTTTTATCTGGACAATTAAGCTCGGATTCTTCAGCGTTCAAGTTTTGTTTGAAGGTCTTTATAGGAGGCAAAAGGATCGCTTCTGATCATGTCTCTTAGATAACTCTCTGTTCTTTCTTTTATTATGAGAGGTGGTCCAGGTGCTTTGGCGGGTAATGGAGTACTTTTTTTTATCGATACGATCGATAACTGACTGTACAGAGCTTATTGACATAGCAACTGTCTCCGTAATGGACGTCAAACTATGTCCTGCTTTCTTGAGGTAGAAAATACCCCAATATTTTTTGTTTTCTCGCTTATGATATGGTCCAAGAGTTTCTTTAATTGAATTTGAGGTTGGCATTTTGGGTTTGTTAATGAATTGAATGTGTAAAATGGTTTACGAAAACCCAATTGGCGGATCGGCGGAGTTGTATATTTTGTATCAAAACAGTCAATTTGATACAAGAAAATGCAAAAAATGCGAAAAACGTGTATCATTCTCGCTGTCTTGATACAATGTCACAAGAAATGAGCCAGCAAGTTTTAAAAGAACTTCTTTTTTTTTTGAATTACCTCCCAACAGACTCCCTGGTACTGACGTTATGTCTAAATGTATATTACAACACAAGAAAATTTGATTGGCAAGTAATCTAGCATGAAGAAGGAAATCAGCTTGTTTAATTGTCGTGTTTATAGGATCAAAAGGAAGAGATCATTATAACCCATTGGCCACCACAATGGCCCAACTCATGATGCTCCAAAAATGTAGAGGATTTAGTTAGCATTCCTTTTTTTTTTAACTTTACTTGATGCCACCTAATTAAGATTCAAAAGAAGCGGTCAATTGAAGTAATGCACTGCCTCTTTTAGGTATGGCATTTACCTTAGGATAAGAAAAAGAGCTAGAGGAGGGAGGCTCCTCTTTTAAGGCCAGTTTTTATTGGGTGTAGCAAGCCAATTTATCATGGTCTTCTTAGAGCTTCTCTACTATTGATATACGAGTGGGTTTACTCACAATCATACATGCATTTTCTTCATCGTTAAACAGTTCTTGCAATTTATTGCGTACAGGTTGGAGGGTGTTTGAGCTTCGTACATATCAAATGTTTCAATTTTCATTCTTCTCTATAGAATGAAAACAGGAACGAAAAAATTGAGAAATTGAGAAACAAAGGTGTTTTAACACAGAAAATTGCATTAGCTGTAAAATACTTACTCATTGGAAGAATACTCATCAATTATTATTATTATTTTTTGTTTAATAGCTAATCGCAAGAGGGAAGGATTACTCTTTGCAGTTGATCAACATGCAGACGAACCATTGCGTATCTTTTGAATGATTGTATTGAAGTTCAATACACAAATTACAATGCAAGTATATACTCATTATCCTCATAGTGTTGACTTGATAGTTCTGTAATTGTATTTTTTATGATTTCTCCAATCAAAGAGAAGCAAATGCGTGGATCCCAAATTCTAGCACGTATCACCACGTATCATTAAAGATTTCATTAAAGTCAAATGTGGTTAGTACTTGTTGTACTTGACGACACATAAAGTGGCATCTACAAT
This sequence comes from Mucor irregularis B50, assembly GCA_000587855.1. NCBI lineage: Eukaryota > Fungi > Mucoromycota > Mucoromycetes > Mucorales > Mucoraceae > Mucor > Mucor irregularis. The sequence continues at coordinate 176,473 of KK076459.1, forward strand.
GCAGATCATCATTTTCTTGAAATAGAGATTCGCGCAATACTTATTCACACAGCGCACAGTACGAAAAAATCGGCGACAATTCTAGCTTGATACCTATGTACATATCCCTATCTGTACATACATACATACGTATAAGTACGCTCCAAAAAAGTATCCTCCATCATAAAACTTAGACATACTTATGTAAATAATGGTACTTTGTAGAAGGAAAAAAAACCAACACTTGTAATGTGTTAGACAGCTTTAAATCATGTCTAGTCACCTGTACGTACAGCTCTTGTGTACGTTTCAAATCATCTTGAGAAAATGCAGAAACCTGCCCTTACATTATTGTTTAGAGATTTGCATTTCATTCAGTTTATTCCCTGGTCAGGTAGATGCAGTGCTGTGACAAATGCATAAGTTGATGACGAAGTACACACGGAAGCGGTGCTATATACAAGTAGCTAAATGGACAATTTATTTATTGTGATAAGTTCTAATAAATTACTGTATACGTATTAATACTGAAATAAGTTTCTTTGTTACTAGTAAAACTGCAGTGCATTCGAAATGCATTATTTTAAAAGATAGGTAATGGTATCATGGTATATTAATGTTAGATATGGGGTTTGTATTGAGTTTCTTCTATTCGTGTTACGGCGCTATCAAAAGCATTTTCTTCATCGCGGTGTATATGAGTTGATGCATCAGTTGTTGTTGTTTGTTGTCGATCACTACTATTGTCATCGGCAAGATCTTCGCTGGATGTGCTTTTTTGACTATCTTGTAATTTTCCTCTAGCGACCCATTTTTTCAAGATTTCGACTTCAATGTTTCCAAGAATAAGTTGCTCAACGTGATATAATAACAAAGGCGTCGATAAGACTCCTATAGTACCGGGATCGCCCTTTTGGTATAAAACGTTGATCAATGGTACACCCATGGCAACAGTTTTGGTGGCACCACAAAACTAAATGGAAAATGTTATATTTACGTCATTTTCTATGTATGTGTAACATACCATAACTGCGACAGTATCCTCTCGATTGTACTGGAGTCTTTCCAACCATCTAAGTCGACCAAATACTGACTTAGGATATGGTAATCGAGCCAAAAAGAAACAAGTGAATGAGAACAAAATATAAAAGCAGAAGTTGAGAATAATTACAGCAGCAATATCTTTTCCAGCCACAGCCTTAAAAGATCCCGCATAAACTGCGTCTGAAAACACTGACCAGACCAGTAATAAAAGACAGAAGCTGCTAACATCAGACAATCTGCATTTTACTTTAAATTTGGCGACTGGCTCAGTAAAAGCGAGTTGAATAATTTGTCCAACTACAAGTGGAAGCAATACAGTGATGCCTAATTGTTTTAAAACCATTGCAAAGATTATTATTATTATTTTTTGTTTAATAGCTAATCGCAAGAGGGAAGGATTACTCTTTGCAGTTGATCAACATGCAGACGAACCATTGCGTATCTTTTGAATGATTGTATTGAAGTTCAATACACAAATTACAATGCAAGTATATACTCATTATCCTCATAGATGAGAACAAAATATAAAAGCAGAAGTTGAGAATAATTACAGCAGCAATATCTTTTCCAGCCACAGCCTTAAAAGATCCCGCATAAACTGCGTCTGAAAACACTGACCAGACCAGTAATAAAAGACAGAAGCTGCTAACATCAGACAATCTGCATTTTACTTTAAATTTGGCGACTGGCTCAGTAAAAGCGAGTTGAATAATTTGTCCAACTACAAGTGGAAGCAATACAGTGATGCCTAATTGTTTTAAAACCATTGCAAAGTCGACTGAGCCTCCTGCTGTATTTGCACTTTCATCTTCTGGAGATCCAGCAATGAGCGGTCCTTGAAATACAGAAACAAGTGCGGGTGACACGAAGATACCTATAATGCAAAAACCATATAAATATTTGCAAACAGATGGAATTAAAAACAAATAATGGTACATGACGTACCTAGAACATTTCCTAACGCAGCGTTCATCAGAGCTACACAGTATGGATGTTATTATTACATTGTGCATAACCTTCTGATATAGATGTCTGATTACCTGAAGCTTCGTTTCCATTGGCGTTTTTTGTCATTACGACATTAGATGACACTGTGGTGGGAGTACTAGCAGCGATTACAACACCAATTAGCAACAAGGAGTTTACAGGCATACGAAGTTTGAAGAATAACAGGACCAATCCAAACACAAAAAATGGTATCATGACAAGATTGATGACCTGAATCAAAAGGTGGAGTCGTACACGGATGATGGTCTGGGCTAATATTCTTGTACGCAGTGATAAACCTGAAATTAAGAAAATAACGATGACGGCGCCTAAAAAATATAAAATTAGATATCCAAGTCAACAACTTATTATCATGTCCTATGTACCCCACTTAATGCTCCATTCGGCTCGGATATAACCACGTCTTCGAGCAACATTTGGAAACCTCCAGGCCAATATAATTACAATAGCCAAACCCAGCAAAAACCAATACTTCAGGAATAACGATTTGAAGAAGGAACCTATTTTACTGAAATTGATCAATTTTTTCTTTTCTACGGGTGCATCTTCTTCTTTTTCAATAATGGATTCGGATCTATTTGAAAAAGAGATCGATTGTTGTTTGCCTAGATGTGATTTTTGTTGTTGAAAAGGTTTCGAGAAAGTGACATCACTTGCAAAACTAGATGCTTCTTTCAGCATCGTCATTATTATTTATACTTTGTATTACGTAGAAATTCTATATATCAGGAAAAAGAAGAAGGGAAAGGGAAGTGCGTTTTACTATCTTCTTTTTTATAATGTTTTATTTTAACTGCAATGAAAATCACCCTCATCAGTTTAAGTAAGAAATCAACTAAAAAATAATTGAGGAGTACTTCCTTTAGGAGTTGTGTGGTTTGTAAACATATACACAATGGGTGGATTTGCATAAAAAATAAATTTCCAAACTCCCCCCAAAAAAGAGATCTCTTATCTGTGAGACTTGTAATTTTCCATGTTGTAAATTTTACATTTCCCGCTATTTCCATAGGGTTAAAGGCGTTTTCGTAAACCTTTTTTTCTGGTTTCCCTCTTTCCTATTTTTTTTTTCATACTACACAATAATGGTGAATACAGAAAAAGTAGAAAGAACCAACGCAGCAATTCCTCATTTACACGCCCTTACTTTGACCGATGATGGTTCACCCGCGCAAGATAAAACTGTAAGTCATATTAATGCAATAACAATATGCAAGATGTTTCTTGGCACACGAAAAACAAAAGCGCGCGTTATTTACTTTGTTCTTTAGTACATCCGTATTCCTCTCACTAAAGGAAAGGTTATCCTCCGTATCATCTTGAAACCCGGTTCCTTAGCTGCTGGCGGACATCCCACCTTACACACAAATTATCCAGTTACGGGGTAAAACAAAAAAAAGGCAATCTTTTCGACCCAAAAAAAAAGCTGAACAAAAGTATTCTATTTTTTGTTTTATATAGCGAATTTGAAAGACATACTTTCCACCCTGTCAAGTAAGTGGCGAAAAAGAGCCAATCCTTATGATAGAAATAACTAACGTCACGTGTATGTCAGATTCATCAAGGATCCCAATTTGCTTCATGCCTATTGTGACATCAACTTGGATATTCCTGGTGCCTATCAGTACAAGGTGGAATACACCGTCAATAAGGAAAAGACAGTGTCTAATATCGGCTACGTTATTGCTGAACCTCGTATTGCTTTGCCTAAAAATGAAAAGGAACTTTTGCCTTTAGATGGGTTAACTATTCTTTCAATGGTGCCAAAGTGGATGGGTCCTATCACCGAGTGGCAAAAACTTATTGAAGAGACGGAATATGCTGGATATAACATGATTCACTTTGTTCCTTTGCAAAAGCGCGGCGATTCCAACTCGCCTTACAGTATTGCCGATCAACTTACATTCGATGACGATGTCTTTAGCGAAAAGGATCGCAAGAAATCTGACAAGGAGAAATTAGCAATTGTCCAAGCTGCCATCAAGAGCATTCATGACGACAACGGCATTCTCAGTCTTTCCGACGTTGTCTGGAATCACACAAGTAATAGCACTGAGTTTTTATTGGACCATCCCGAAGCAGGTAATTTGGCAGAGAAACCATGGTCATGGAGTCTTAACTAATACACCACGTACACTTCCAGGTTACAATCTTCACAATTCACCTTATCTTGTTCCCGCTTATGAGTTGGATACAGCACTTGTTGAACTCTCCGGTAATATGGAAAAGGAAGGTTTACCTACCGAAATTCATTGCGATGGTGACGCCGATAGAATCATCAGCTATATCAAAGATCACACCTTAAAGGATTTAAAGCTCTATGAATACAAAGTAATTGATGTTGCTAAATACGTCGAGGAAATTCGCCAAGCTCTCAGATCTCGTAATTTCAAAAAAGTCGATCTCTCCGCTTATTCAAATGTGTCTCAATTACCAGTGAAAGAGCGCATAGCTGTATTTGGCAGAGATGTTGTTGTAGATGGACATTTGGGTACTCGTTACCACAAGTCGGTCAATATTGAAAAGGCCGTCTCCTTCCTTTTGGCATTCAAGGGTCTCGCAAATGCAGATGACGTCTCCGAAGATCGCATCGATGATTTAGCTAACACTTTCCAAGGATTGTTGAATGATTATAACTTGCCTCTTTACGAAGAGTATGATGAAGAGAACAAAATTGCCTTAAGTAATATCAAGGGTAGATTAATCTTCACTCGTTTAGCTGAAAATGGTCCTAAATTGGGTCGAATTACCAAGAGGTAAGAAGAAGAAATTGTTTGTTTGTGTTGTGTTATGCTGAAAAAAAAAACTCACGTTATTATCATATAGTAACCCTGTTATTGAGACATACTTTACACGTCTTTCAGACGAGAAGAACAAGCACCCTGCTGGAAGCATGATGTTGGCAAACAATGGCTGGATTTGGAATGCTGATCCTCTTGTTGATTTTGCTGGTCCTGGTTCCACTGCCTACTTACGCCGTGAACTGATTGTTTGGGGTGACTGTGTCAAACTTCGCTATGGTCAATCTCCTGAAGACAACCCATGGTTGTGGAAGCAAATGCGTAATTACACAGAACAAATTGCCAGTATGTTCCATGGTATTCGTATTGATAATTGCCACTCTACTCCCATCCATGTTGCTGAATACTTTTTGGATGCTGCTCGTAAAATCCGTCCTGATTTATACGTATTAGCCGAGTTGTTCACTGGTTCTGCTGAAAAGGACAATGCCTTCGTTTCCCGCTTGGGTATTCACGCTTTGATTCGTGAAGCTATGCAAGCTTGGGACACGCACGAATTATCTCGCTTGGCTCATCGCCATGGTGGTAAACCTGTAGGTAGTATGGATGAGGATATGTTGTGGAAGGTTGTACCCTATGAGGGCGATAAATATGAAAAGGTTCTTTACATCCCTGTCACTCACGGCAGTTTGCCTCGTGCTCTTTTCATGGATTGTACTCACGACAATGAAACTCCTTTGCAAAAGAGAACCCCTCAAGATGCTTTGCCCAATGCTGCCATCGTTGCTTTCTCTGATTGTGCTATTGGTAGTGTAAAGGGTTATGATGAAATATACCCCAAGTTATTGGATATTGTTAACGAGAAATCTTGTTACGATCCTAATCCTCAACATAGCACTGGTATAATTGAGGCTAAACATAGATTGAACGCCCTCCATCAAAAGATGTGTCTTGAAGGTTATCGTGAGGTTTACGTTCATCAAGAAAACGACTTTTTGTTGGTACATCGTCAACATCCCGGATCTCAAGATGGTTACTTGCTTATTTCAAGAACAGCTTTCCCTGGTCAAGGAACAGGTCATTCGCCCATTCGTCTTCGTAAGTCTAACGCTGAATTTGAGTTTGCTTACTCTCTCAAGGTAGACGGAAACAAACCCAAGGACTCTCAATATTTGGAAGGACTTCCCAGCCGTCTTGAAACCTTGGATGCTCCTCGCTTCGATCAAAATCAAGATGATAAGGGTCAATATGTTGAGGTTGTACTTGACGATAAATTTACCCCTGGTTCTATCTGTGTTATTCGAACTTCTATTGGACAACAGTATGAGCAAGCTCAAAAATTGATTATGGTGATTGATGACGATGTAGTAAAGGATCTTTCCCTTTTGGACTGCAATGTTGTTTTATACCGTTGTGAAAGTGAAGAACGTGATAGTACCAGCGACGGTGTCTATAATATTCCCAACTATGGTAGCTTGGTCTACGCTGGTCTTCAAGGTTTTATGTCCGTCTTGAAATCCATTATTGCTAGTAACGACTTGGGTCACCCTCTCTGTGATAACTTACGTGCTGGTCACTGGGCCGTTGATTATACTATTAATCGCCTCAAGTCTTACCAAGGTGAATATCCTAATTTGGCCTCATTGATCCAATGGTTCGAAAAGCGTGCTTCCTTGATTAAAGAATTGCCCGATTTCTTGATGCCCAAGTACTTTGCTTTGCTCATCAAGACCGCCTATGATAAGGTTTACTCTCATGCATTGACACTCATGTCTCCCTTGGTACAACATGGTGATAATTTTATCAAGCAATTAGCCATGACTAGTGTTCAATTACTTGGTAAGGTTCCTTCCGCAGGTCTTTGTCCTAGTAAAGCCACTCCTTCATTGGCTGCTGGATTACCTCACTTTACTACTAACCATATGCGCGTATGGGGTCGTGATGTCAACATCTCTCTTCGTGGTCTTTTGATGGTCACTGGGCAATTTGAAGAAGCCAAGAATCACATTATTGCTTTCGCTGGGTCTCTTCGTCATGGTTTGATTCCCAATTTGCTAGACTCCGTAAGACGTCCTCGTTACAATTCTCGTGACTCAGTATGGTTTTTCATGCAAGCTGTTCAAGATTACTATAAGCTTGCTCCTGACGGCAAGTCTATCTTGGAAGCAAAGGTACCTCGTCGTTTTCCCAAGGATGATAGTTTTGTAGAAGTTGAAGAGGGATACAAGTACTCGAACACTGTTGCTGAAATTATCCAAGAAATCATGGAACGTCATGCCCGTGGTATTCATTTTAGAGAATACAATGCTGGTATCAAGATCGACGAACAAATGACTGATAAGGGTTTCAACATTGATATCGATGTCGATTGGGAATCCGGTGTCCTTGTTGGAGGTAATGTTTGGAACTGTGGTACTTGGATGGACAAGATGGGTGAGAGTACCAAGGCCGGAAATAAGGGACATCCTGGTACTTCTCGTGATGGTGCTCCCACTGAAATTACTGGTCTTTTGAAGAGTTCTCTTCGTTGGATTAACCAATTGATCGAGCGCAAGGAATACAAGTGGACTGGTGTTGACAACATTAAGGACAAGGGAACTGTTACTTACAAAGAATGGGATGAACTTTTACAAAAGAACTTTGAACGCGTTTACTATATTCCTGAAACTCTCGAGGAAGATAAAGATTACGATGTTATTTCCAAGATTGTCAATCGTCGTGGAGTATACAAAGATGTATATAAAGCTACTGAGGCGTACACTGAATACCAACTTCGCCCCAACCTTTTCATTGCGATGGCTGTTGCTCCTGAACTTTTTAATGAAAAACATGCTCAAACTTGTATTCGCTTCTGCAAAGATGTTTTGGTAGGACCTCTTGGTATGCGTACTTTAGATCCTGCAGATCAACAATATAAACCTTATTACTTCAATGGTGATGACTCTGGAGATTTCCAAACATCCAAGGGTCGCAATTACCATCAAGGTCCTGAGTGGGTCTGGCCTCTTGGATACTACCTTCGTGCCGCTCGTCACTTTGGAGCTCTTGAAAATCAAGAAATCGCTCGTATCTTACGTAAGCATCGTGAATACATCAGTCAAGATGTCTGGTGTGGTCTTCCTGAGTTAACCAACAAGGACGCCGAATACTGTCATGACTCTTGTACTACTCAAGCTTGGTCATCCGCTACCTTATTAGATTTACTCCATGATCTTATTGAAGGCGAAGAACTTTAATTGTGCATATTTCGAATACGTAGCATTGCTGTTATATGTAAAAAGCAGACTTTTAAATAAACTTGTAATTGTATTATGATACCTTTTGTTACATATTAAAATAATAGTTTTATTAATTTTGTTAAGAAGTGTCAAATTAAAATATGAAATGTAGTAAATATTAATGCTGATGGGTTTGTTTGATCTGTTTCTTTTTTGTTATATACCATAAAAATACACTTTGCTTTTTTTCATATTAATAGATGAAGGGCTTATTGCTTGTTGTTCCAGAACCCTATTACACTTGAAACATTGTTGATTGCAGAGGGTGAAGCTGACTTTTGTTGTTGTGAGGTGCCGTTCATCATGGACGGACTTTGTACAGAGATAGGACTAAGAGGTGTCCATTCGCTATCAGATTGAATTGAGCTTGGGAATTTCAAGCTGCCTCCTCCGCCTGTCACTGCAGATTTATATTAGTTTAACACCATTGGATGGGAAGCGCCTACTACTTACAAATAAATCCATCTTCTTCAATAAAAGGGTTCTGGTTTGTGGCTCTCGTTTTGTCTGCCTTCGGTAATTCTATAGATCCTGTTTAAATCACTACTTATATAATTACATTGTTTGTTTATTACCTGAACCATCGTCCCACCATTTTTTCGAATCTGAGCTAGGAGGAGGGACTGCAGAAATGAATGTCAGTGTACCTGATTTTTCCTTTTTAAATACAAATACAGTGGACTTACAATAATCATTTCCATCATACGAAATATCTATAAGTGTATCTACAAATGAATCCGACAATTTGGAGGAAGCGGCACTTGCAGCGATAGGTGCACTAGCAACAGCAATTGTCTCTCCAGTTGAAATAGGTGCAGTGAGTTTACGTTTTGGTAAATCAGGTGGTGGCGGTGGCGATGAGCGAACTTCTATAGAGCTCAAACTCTGGTATAATTCTTTTTGTAATTTGATTTTGGCCTCATGATCTAAAGTGACAATATTGGCTTCAAACAATGCAAGTACAGGACGATGATCAGAGGTGTAAAGCTCTGCGCGGGAATATTGAAGTTGCTTCAACTGTTTGCCCTTAAATACAATACGATCTGTCCAACCTGGAATTCTCTGCTTTTCACTATCAAGAGTTCAGGATATTTTAATATGTAAGGTGCATACAAGTTGAATTGTATATTTTTACCTGGTATCGTATATATCAGTTCCATTATCATATTTGTAGGTAGGTAAGAAAGTAATAACACCTTCCTCATAACCATCAAATACTCTGTGTTCACGCATTTCTCTTGAGAGCTTATATCCGCACGAGTATTAGTAACTTGAAATGCCACTTTGTCATCAAAATTCTTAGTTTACCTGGTCATGCCTTAACAATGCGTCTATATTACCATCATTTGCATATTGTCGAACCTATCAAAGTGAAAACTCTAAATTTTTTCTTCCTTCTGCTTCTTTTGCAAGGCAATCACACATACCTCTTCATTAGGTAATGATACTCGGTAATTAAAATCGCTCACCCAAATGACATTACTAGTGATATAACATTAGAATACAAAATAAGAAAAGTGGTTTGTGGATCCTTACTCGTGGCTATCGATTGTTTTTCCTCGTAAGAATCGAAGCCCCTCATTAATTGTGTGAAAGTCAGCATTTCGATCATCAACGTTTGAGTGTCCTACGCACATATGAATTTTAAAATAAGGAACGATTGGAAGCTGTAGATCTTTCTAATGCCTACCTGATGCAAAGTGAGCTGCAAGAAAGCAGAAACTTGTATCTCCATAATCCATTCTAATAGCCACAGCGCCTTTGTTACCTGCAATGCCCATAATACCAGTCTAATTTTTATTTCATGTGAGTTGTCTGCTGTTGCCTGTTGTACACATTGTATTCACTTTCTAACCTTTTTAATCGCAGTTTCTACATTTCTAATCTCGTCTACAATGTCAGTTTTGGCAAATATGATAAGGGCCGCGCCCACAAGTTGATTTGAACGTAAAAGGGTATAGGTCGATTTCCCGCTAGCTCTGGAATTCAAAGTTTTTTCAATCTGCAGCTCCCATATCTTACGTTTTTCTGCGTCGGTGGCCATGACTTGTTGTGGTGATAATTCTACAATTTCTTGAAAGCCCACAACGTAGAGATCTGGCTCCTCATTATTCCCTAATGAAGAAAAGTATCAGTTTCGATATTCGTTCATCCTCATCTGCACCTCGACCTACATCTCAAATGCTGTAATAACCAGGGGTCCAACAGCTCTCCCTTAAAATCTTTTCCGTTCAAGTTGTAAGATCCACTAAAGATCGTGATTTTACGATTTGTCGAATATTCCTTCAATCTTTTTGATAACTGTCTTGTGACGTTATCGCTGATAGGATCATGAATGGCAATGATAGATTGGTTTGCTAGTTTTCCGAGCAATAAGTCGATTACTTCTTGTCTTGCTTTGTCTTGGAAATTGTTGATGTAGAATCGATTGACAGATCGTGTAGCATCGCTGAGAACATTCATAAAAGTAACTTTTCCAGTTCTTGTAAAAGCTGATTTAAGAGCACCTGTACCCGCATAGATCTTGGATAATCCGTCGCCATTTTCGGCCCATAGATGTGAGTGACGAGCTATTGTCTGATCTAAATTTACGTTCACTCGCTTCTCTCTAAATCGTGCTTGCAGAAAGTCTAGTAATGCTCTGCGAGAAATCTCGTTTTGAACAAGGTTTGTTCGATCCAAACAATCCATACAATTTGTGCGAAAAACACCTTTTTGAGTGCAAATGATCTGATTATCTTCACTATCCATTAAAAAGAATCCATAATCGTCCATTGTTCGTCTAATATCTTTCATCAATAAAGACACGTTGTCATAATTGCCCCCTTTACATTCAGCATGTAAATCGAAATTAACCATGCGAACCACATCCTTACTGACATTTAATTGGTTGACTGCAGCGTTGAATGCATTACTGAGTAGTGATTCACCTGCAGAGGTTTCCTTTTGTGACAATAAGTTAATATTGCTTACACAATTGTATCTGTCCACTAATTCATCAAAGTGCCGTTTCACTGCTGGTTGTGTCGCCCCTGGTCCTCGTGATATTTGAATTTTATGCTGAACAAGTTGCATTCCCTGTTGCTCCCAGAAAACTATCCAATTTTCCAGAATTAATAACGTAAATCGCTTATTCATCAATTCTATCAAGTATTACCAGGCACGCTTCCTCTGATTTGGGTATAAGAATAACAAATTCTATCAGAGTATAGCACAGTTTCGGTCTACATTTTAGATTAGCATTCCAAGCACTGCCATCTCGATACACTTTATATTTTTACCTCGACGAAATTCGCCACATTTCCATTATCGTCTATACCTCTTGAATTGAATCGAGTACCCGCACGCTGACAACTTAACTTCGAAATGACAGATAATTCGTATTTCTCCCCGTCAATATGCAATGCTTCCACTCCAACGTAACCTCTTATAGCGAAAACTAAAAATCCACCGCGATCAAGATCCATTTGCTTTTTTCTCTCTAGTTTTGACCTGAAATCTAGTAATCCAGAAATCAAAAACTGGTTCCACAGAAAATGCTCATCAAAAGAGTGCACTCCTAATGAAGCAACTGAAGTTCTACAATATGACGTCATGAACACAATGAGACGGATTGTTTCATACATAGCAAATTTATGCTCTCTTTTTTCACTTCCTCACCTTGCCTGCACAGTTTTTGTCAAGTCGAAATCCGGAGTAAAATAAAAGTTGCCAATAGAAAATAATTTCTGTAATTGAGCGCATGGATGCTGTAAAGTTGCAGCGCCGTTGGTAGGACTATCTCCCCAATTATCATCATTCTCCCAACTGTCCTTTCCGGGAAAATCCACTAAATCGTCGTATCTGTTTGAAGAGAGCGAATAAAATGATACGGACTGGATTTTATACACTTCTTCTCCTGCTCTTATTCTTCCGACTGAAACACAATCAGTGACAATAGCAACAAAACACTCTAAAAAATGTATAAAGTTCGAAGTTAACGTAGTGTACGCATAATGCTACTTGAGAGGAGCATTCATTGCTTTGTAACCCACCAGATTGAATCGTAATCAAACCTAAGCACCCAAACACTGGACGCGAGTTCAATATACGCCATTGGGAGTCTTCGAATTCGGAAGGGGCGAATAGTTTGGCCACTGCTCTATTATTAGAACCGGCATATTCTTCAAACACAAGAACTCCGGAAGGTGCTTCTTCTAATACTGTTGGGCGTAAAGCTAGAGCTCTCGGAAACTCTCTTAACAGTAAATGTGTTTGCATTTAGAACTGGTGATGAAGTAAACCTGTTATAGTGTAGATTTCGTAATGAAGGAAAGAGAATAAAAAAAGCCAAGGCAAAATGGTGGTGTTCATCATTGAAGGGGTTTAAAAACGAGCGAATTAAAACTACATTGCTCTTTTCCCTTTGATATGCACTTTATCTCTTTCTAAAGCTTTAGAAGACTTGCCACCGCTTAGTGTCAAGTGCGACGAATACAAAAGTGTAAAGCGACAATGCGAGCTGTCGTAAGGTAGCGCTCTGCTTGTAAATGTTAGCCGTATATTGAATTATTAACCAGAGAGAAGAACTCAAACATACATAGTCCGCCAAATGCCGCGATGGTGAAGGTTTTCTGAGTAAAAAAACACGTATCATGAATTACTCGGGTGGAGGTGATATGTATTGGAAACCATCAAAATACAAGAATTTACTCATTTTGTATCAACAAGAGAGGCTATATGCACTCTATTTAACATTTGCGCTAACTTTACTATCAATTTGTATATAGAAGATGAAAATGCCATTTTACGCTTATTTATCACGTTTAAAATGTTGGAATTCTTTGACTTCATGTTTACGATTCCTATGATATGTTTTTCTATCTACTTTATGCTAAATAGAGACGAGTAAAATGTGAAAATTTCTGGTAATTTGTTTCATTTTTGCACATACAAAAATCTTTGAATAAAAATCACAACACGGAACGGAAAAATACAATTTACAATGGTAGATAATGTGGGAATTTATCAGTGAGAGCAATTTAGATAGGGGGAAGTGAAACATTAATTCGAACACTTCAAGAAGAAGAAAAATTCATGTGCTAGCCTTTTAAAGTGTCAAAGATCAGGGAAGCGTAAATTACTCCATATCATTTGCTGTCCACTGCTGAAGCGTGCAGCTTTACTATTTGAACATAGCCAATGACGGTTTTTGAAACCACCATTTTGGTAAATTTACAAAGATTTTTGACTGTGCATAAAACATTTCAACACACGATCTACAAACAATGATAGGTATTCAAAATAATACTTCTGTTTCATTCCTTAATATCCAGTTCATTGAAATGAAATTATTGAGCGGAGTAAACTACAATGGAAAACCCTGCCACAATTACCTATCTTCTATTAGAATAAACCAAATCGAAGTTTCCAAAGCCCTGTAGAATCATAATTAAAAAGTTACTGGAGATAGTGTTTTCCATTTTAATTAGGCACAAATGCATGAAGATCCTTTGGTTACCGCGGTTGAAACAAGAAGGAGATTTAATGACTTGCTAAGTTATATTGAATAAGTTGATGTCACAGACACTTCGATAAGAAAAACTTTGTCACAACTACATGACATTTCGATTAATTTCCATGCCCAAAATTTTGGACTCTAATTCGTGCAGCGATTTTTTTTTTTTTTTTTTTTTTTGTTTTCGTTAACCTTAAGGGGAATTAAA